>JAJUPC010000779.1:0-81945 GCA_023614405.1 Avena insularis
CGGGTGACATTTCTTAAGCTGACTCACATGAAAAAACATTATGGACTGCTAATAAAAAGATGTCTTTGTGGATTCGATTTCATATACACCTTCTCCCTTGGCGACTTAAGAATGTTGAATGGTCCAACATATCTTGGTGCTAACTTTCCTTTTGACTCCAAATCTTTTCACTCCACCTAAGTAATGATACTCCTAAGATAAGCTCTATCCCCAACTTCGTAGTGACTTCTCTCGCTTAGCATCACTCAAGCGTAGCTTTTCATGGGTCGAGGCTGTGCTATCTTCAACCTGTCCCTAACCAATTTGACTTTTTCTTCGGCGATCTTTTGATAAGATCTGGTCCAAACAAACTTCTTTTCTCCCAGCCACCCATTCCATACAGCAAGGGGTGGTACACTTTCTCTTCATAGAGAAACTCAAATGGTGCCATCCCAATACCTAGATTGGTGATTTATTTATTTGTAAGAGAACTTCTGCGCCAAGTGAGCAGACTTTCATCCCTAACTTCTGCTCCATAGTCTAGGTCACATGCCCTCAACATGTCTTTCAGAATTTGATTAGTCGCTTTCGCTGTTGTCCATCAGCCTTTGAGGATGAAGCAAAGATTGCTGAATTCCAATCTCTCGTTCCTAAAGATTCGCATGAAAACTGTCTCTCAAAAAGTGAGAAGTAGAACCGAGTTCCTCTATCGGACACAATACTCTTAGGTACACGTGAAAGGCATACAATTCTGCTCATGTAGATTTTTGGGCTAATCTCTGGCAATCTGGTATAAGTTGTCTTTCTGGGTATAAAATAAAGCCACTTAGTTAGGCGATCCACCTCTACCCATATGGAATCATACCTCTGACCTGGTCCTTGGTAATGCAGTAATGAAATCCATACCAATATTTTCCACTTCCATTCAAGGAATAGGCATTGTTGGTTGGAAAGCAAACCTGCTGGTTTTTATGCTCAGCTTTCACTCTACTACACATCACACAAAGTAATGTGTTCGGACGATGTCCAACTTTTGAGATTGTTCCACAAATATCTTTATTTAATATCCATGTACATTTTGGTGTTTCCGGGTGAATAGAATATATATGGCGCAGTTATGGGCTTCTTGTAAAATCAGTTTCCGCATTTCCGGATCTTTTGGAACAACAAATCGCTTTCCCGTGCCATAAAGTACCTTGTTCGGTCCATATATGGAAACTTTTAGCCTTCCCTTGGCTGAAAATCCTTTCATAATCTCTTGATTTCTTTATCCGTCTTTTGGTTTTCTTTAATACTTATCCAATAGAGTGGGGTTGAACATCCAAAGACATAAGATGTCCTTCTGGCACAATCTCAACCTGAGTTCTTTGGTTGCTTACAGTTAAGTCATGCGGCAATTCACCTTTGGTAAGACCATTTACAAAACGCCTTACGACTTAGGGCATCTCGCTACTACATTTGCTTTACGAGGATGGTATTGCAAACTCAAGTCACGTAATCCTTGATAAGTTCTAGCCATCTCCCTTTGTCTCATATTGATTTCCTTCTGTGGTGAAGATATACTTCAAACTCTTATGATCGGTGAATACTTCACAACGCGTTTCCCAAAGGTAATGTCTCCATGTTTTGAGTGCATGGACATGAGTGGCCTAACTCTAAAGTCATGAGTAGGATAATTTACTTCATGTGTTTTGCAGGTTGTCTCGAGGCATAAGCCACAACTTTTCCGCCTTGCATAAGTCGGCACCCTAATCCTTGATGCGAAGCATCCACCAATATACTTGGAAATCCTTTTCCAAATCTGGTGAACCAGAAGAACTCGGTCTTGTCGACACAAGTCTCTTCTTTAATTCTTAGAAAGCTGAGTTAAGCATAGAACCTTGAGGACCAAGCAAACTTCTTATCTTTCTTCAACAATTCTTGTCAAATTGGTTTAGCCACCTTTGAAATTTTTTTCAATGAATCTTCATGTAGTAACTCTGCTAAAACCAAAGAAAACTCAGCGAACTTCTTTTTAACGTTTCTTAGGAGATTCCCATTATGTCCACACAGGCTGAAACTTTAGCGGGATCCAACTGCTACACCATCCTTGTCATAACATGACCAAGAAATCAACTTCCTCTAACCAAAACTCACACTTGCTGAATTTGGCATAAAGCTTATGTTCCCTTAGATTTTTCAAGTATCAGCGTAGATGTCTTTCATGCTCTTCCTTGCTCTTGGAGTAGTACCAAGATGTCATCGATGAAAAAGCGACAACGAACTTGTCGAGAAATTCCATGAACACTTTATTCATCATATTCATGAAGTATACTTTGGAGGCGTTGGTTAAACCAAAAAGGCATCACCGCAGTACTCATACTAATCCATACCTTGTGGTGAATGCTGTTTAGGTATGTCTTGCTCTCTTATCTTGAGTTGAAAATAGCCTCAATAAGATCACATCTTGAGGAATACATGCTCCTTCTAGCTTTGATCAAACAAAGTCATTGATTCTTGGCAAAGGATATTTGTTCTTGATGAATTACCTCATTGAGGGAACGATAATCTATGCATAATCTTTGAGTTCTGTCTCTCTCTTTCTATTTAACAAAGCTGGAGCTCCCCAAGATGAAGAACTTGGCTGGATGAATCCTTTACATATATTTACATTTCTCCAAGCCTGTTTCTTGAGTTCCTTAAGTTAAAATCAAGCGACATTTATAAAGGCCTCTTTGCTCTTGATTCAGAACACTGGTACCAAATCTGTATAAACTCTACATCTCTATCCTGGTGGCATTCCCAAGACGCTCTTCCCAAACATATCAGGATATTCACACACAATTGGCACTCTGTCCATGCTAACCTCTTAAGAGAATTCAGCTTACTTCCTTTAGATTTAAAATTGGACTTGAATTTTATCCTCTTACCTTGAGGGTTGTGAGTGAAAGCGATTGGCACAATCTAGTACTCCTCAGATGTAGCCATCCAATCCATTCCCAAAATCACATCTAATCCTTGGGAATTCAGGATTAGGTTTACTGAAACTTATGTTTTCCGATCTCTATGACTAGATCATGACATCCTGAATTTACTATCATTTCTCCACCGGAGAACTTACTCTTATAGGACACCCAATGGTTTCTACCGGTAGTTCATTTCTTTCGACAAATGCTTTTGATATGAATGAATGAGATGCACGTTGTCAAAGAGTACAAATGCTGAGATGGAATTGAGTCTGAACTTACCAAATAGCAAAGATTAGGCTCTTCTCTTATAGACATCTTCCACATTGATGTGGTTAACCTGTCCTTTCTGAAAAGGATTGGGCTTGTTAGGTCCTTCAACCTTCTTTTCAGGGCACTCATTATCATAATGCCCCAGCTTCTTGCATTTGAAGCATTCAACCTGGTGATGTCCTTTAGTCGATCCACTTCCAATTCCACTGTGGTGGCTCTTGTATCCACTCTTGTGATTCTTGTACTTATCATTGTCAAGGTAACGATGATGCTTGTTGTCATGGCGGTTGTGGTTGTGGTGCTTGTTAAATTTCCCATGCTTGTGGGATCCTGAGCTGACATTTCATCATAGTGAGATCGATTTATGAGGCAGTCGAGATGTGCTTGTCGAGATGTTTCCTCTTTCTACTCTCGACTTGCTTCATTTTATTTTCCACAATAACAGCCTTGTCACACGATGGTGATAAGTTGGAACATATGCCATGCAGTACTGATTCAGCTCATCGTCAAGCCTTCCGAAACTTTTCCTTTCTTTTGGCATACGTGTCAACCTCATCCGCATAGCGCGCCCGATTGTTGAATTCTTCAATATATTCAGGCATTTGTGGTGGCGCTATTTTCAGGTTGTGGAACTCCTTCTTTTCGGGCTCATCATCCTGGTGAGATATGAGGAGTCTGAAAGCCATCTTCAAAGATATCCCAAGTCACCTCATCAATAGGTGTGGTGATGCGGAAGTTGTCCCACCATGTTGAAATTTGGTCCTTCCAACAGATGTGCATGAACTGACTTTTTCAGCATCCGTCATTACGGTCACTAAATCTTTGTTCATGAGCGTAGCCAATCATTGGCCACCATGGGATCGATCGTTCTGAGAACTTAGCTGGCCTCGGGCCTTGAAATCTGGTGAGCATATCAAACCCGGAGGTTGTTGTTATTGTTGGTTATTGTTGTTGTTATTGGGGTTGTTGTTGTTTTGGTTTTGGATGAATGTCGTCATCATTTGCATAAAATGTGTCTACGCATTCATCATCCGTTGCATTTGGGTAATGTTGGGGTTGGGGTTGGGGTTTCTTGCTGACGGGAGGCATCCATGGTTTATTCATATAGGGATAAGAATGAGATACCCTTACATGATTTATGCACAATACATTACACAAGCAATCACATAGCATGCAACTCAAGGATAAAAGCTCAACAACAAGATAACAAAAAGTCTCAGAGTAAAACACACAAGTGGCAAGCCATCCACATGTCGGATGGTCCAATGATAAGTTCACAAATAACAAGTACGGTAAATAAAGATAACTGAGTAGTCAAGTCTACTCGTCAGCATCAATCTCCTCCTCGACAAAGGTAAGACCCGCGTTCTCCATTGCAGTCTTGTTCTCCTCGATGGTAGTGGTCAAAGAGTCGATCTTGGCCTTGAGAGCCCTATTCTGGGAATGAAGTCTCTCAATCACTGTCTGCTGCTGCTCTAACTCGAAGTCCTTGGACTGCAGTTCCTCGGTCATGTCCCGAATCCTCTTGTTCCTATCCTGGATACGTTTCTCTTGACTCTTGAACTTACGGTCTTGGGTCTCGAACTTCGCCTCCATCTCCTTGACTATCTCGTCCTGCTGCGCGAAGAGCTTGTCCTTCTCGCGAAGCTGCACCTGGAGCTCGTCATTGCTAAGCATGACGTTGGTCCTGTCGGTGTCCACGTGCCTAATAAGAGTCTCTAAGTCCTGAAGGTACAGGCGTATCGGCTCTACTGTGGTCCTCGAGTCGTCCTCAAAGTCGATGGACTCTCCGTCATCATCACGCCTTCCGAAGGCGTGGAAGTGAGTACCTCTAACCTGTCGAGAGTGACGGCCTAACAGTCGTCCTATCAGGTCCTGCATGACAACCTCCATGCCTCTATCCCTGTCATCGTGCATAAGCTTGAAGATCATGGCCTCCGTAATAGCCTGCAAGGCGTCTGGCTGGTTCACCTTGAAGCCCCAGAGGTCCTTCCTCTCAAACTTGGTGAGTGGGTGCACCGTAATGGTGGGAAGAGGGAGATCGAGCAAGGTAGTAAGCTCTACGATACGAGGACCAAAACGGGTAACCTGGAACTCCTCAACGGTGCTGATGGCAATAAGCATCTATTTATAAGATCGAAAAGTTAGAACAACACAACTTAAGATAAACAAGTCAAACATTGATACACAATCTTGGAACACAAAAATCACACAAGTCGTGCATACATGAATCCATTACATCAACCAAGGTTCAAACTTATTTAAGGTATCATTTGGAAAATAGGGTGATAGGTGGTGGTCCAACTAACGAAGTGCGCTTACAAACCTATCTCACAGGATCTGGTGGCTAACACAATGTTCCTAGAGGCAATCAGCCTATCTTGTTCACATGCTTCTATCACTAAGTCTATAATATCTCCCCTTAAGGTTTGGTTGGTGACTTCCAACTCTTGGGTATGTTCCTTCTCCTTCTCTAAGTCTTTTTGGAGGTTGAGCATCATGCATTTGACTCTAGCATAGTTCTTTGATAGTCTTCAAGCTGCTTCTTTTCGACTCAAAGAATGTGGTGTGCATAAAAGTGTTAGTGTACATGCGAAGCCTTTTATTTGTGGTTGTCTTCCTTGTTTTTGTACAAGTGAAGCTGTACCCACCAATACTCCACTCCTTCCTCCATCACTGGAAAGCCCTTGTACACAGCTGCACCATGTACTTCCATTGTCTCCATGAGGTCCTTGAGAATCTTGGGAAACTCAGTCTCACACTCCAAGGTCATGGTCATGAGTGGCCCTTTCTTCACGGCTTCGTTGATGGAGTTCATCTACAAATAGAGATGAGAATGAGAAGATTAGAAAAGTTTACGAGAAGAATAGACAAGTGTAGAAGTAGTTAAAAAAATTTCCTTAGTGGTTTCCAATCCTAGGGTCATAATCCTCAGGCAACACGATTTTCGATACCATCTGTAAGATCCCTCCTTATTAAAGGAAAAGATCCCTGTGATTGCAATGCTAGTCCCTGGATCAATGCTAGCATCCACAGTTTAAGATGAAGTACACAGATACAAAGGTCGTTTATTACAGTCATTCCAGAGATAAAACATAGTATTTTACAACTCAGGGCCAAAGGCCTAATATAAGAGTTAATGGAATAAGTAAATAAACATAAGTCTTCATCTTCATGTGCCACAGGCAAGCATGTTGAGTGTAGACTCATGACTCCTAATCATCATCGGAGTAACCTGCAACATTACAAGTTACAGCCATAGAGGGTCAATACTTTGGAATAGTATTGGCAAGTGATACCTTAGTATATATTAAGTGGGCTAAATACTATATGCATTTGGCTAGGTGGAGCTTAGGCTTGCATTGCTCAAAATAGATTTTTCCCTAACATTTGAAAACACTAAGTTTTTGCTTGACAAAACCTTCCCAAGGCATCTACCAATCAAGGACTGAAGATCCTTCTCGAGGCATCTACCAATCAAAGACTGAAGATCCTTTAACCCTTGTTCACCCACAAATTTTATTTAGAAATTGGAGTGATGAGATTCTTGAAGTTTCCATGTCTTGATGCTCAAATTGTCCTTTACCAGGGACATGGCTAAGTACTTAGGTTTTACACTCTGCAGAGGTGGTGCACTTTCCCCACAATACTTGGTTTCCCAAGACAAGATCCTTCAGAAGCCTTTCCTTAGTCAAATGGACGCGTTCCAACCTATCATTCCCTCTACCACCAACTGTCCAAAAGACTAAGTTCTAGCAACCTAAGATCATGGCAGAGCCCATATTGCCAAGTGGTTGCACTTGAAGCTTCTCAACATTTGACATCTCAAATCTCTTTGTTTCCTGGGTGGCCATCCACAAGTGAGATACACTAAGGTAAACCATAAACATGGGCCTTGTGAACCACTCAACCAAAAACCACCAAGCAAGTCCCATTCCACCCAGGAGTTTCATTAACTTAGTTGTTTTGTTAAATAAAACACAAGTCCTCAGACTTAGAATATTTTTTCATAGTGTGAATATATAAACCACCCTTGTTTCTAGTAGCTAGGCTAAGCATGGCATGGCAACTTATCCTTAGGGAATTTTCCTAGCAACTCTACCATTCTAATCTACATAGGATTTCCCAACATCATTTGACAAAAGTAGCATGCAACTCTTAGCAAAATATCTAATGCAAGTATAAAATATAGGAATGGAATATTCATGAAGATATCACTTGCCTTGGTAGTGTGGAGAGTAACACTAAATCACAATCACAATCACTAGCAAAATCTACACACAAAGTTGTAGCACACAATTACACACAAATATATACAAACAAAAATAGTATGAATGCATGCATGCATGAAATTACTAAGTGGTGATTTTGAAAACTCTACCAAGCAAGCGCATGATTACAGAAACTTAACAAGTCACAAGTTTGCCAACTAAACTTATTTAATCCTAAAACAAAATACTAAACTAAATCTATATTCAAAATAGCCTTAAACAAGTTTCTACAAATAAAGTCATTCTATTGGTTACTATTTGCTAAACACATTGGATAGGCAGAAAGGTCTTGTCTCACTAAATCCAACGGTATAAAGTTTGCAAAATTCTAACGTGGCAATCAAAAGTTATAAGCATTTGAATTTGGATCAAATTTCTGGTTTTAAACCTGTTTTAGATCTAATCCTAGCCACGTCATGTGATTGGCGCGTATCGCTTGATTGGATCGCGCTGCGGCCAGGATCTAAATCGTCGCTCGGATCGCGTGCATCCGAGTTAAGTGGATCTATCCTAGCGCTACGATACAAATCCAACGATCTAAAACAACAAGCCAAAATCTGGCGGCGCTTATCGGCTGTGCGCGGCGGCGACGGTCCGATGATGGTGGCGCCGGTGATATAGATCGCTAGGAGGATGGGGAAGATACTCACCGAGACCATAATTACGTCGGGATGCTCGGCCGTCGTAAGTACGGCTCGGCAAAGCGCTCAGGTTGCGGTAATTTCGCCGGAGTTGGATCTGTAGCGTTAGTTCCGTTGGTCGTGGGGATGCTCGACGGTATCGCCCGGCAAGGGGCGCCAGGCTGCGAGATTACCGAGTTGATCTCGCAACGGTGTTCCGCGAGGCTCTGGAGGCGGCGTTGTAGATTTCGACGTGGTGGTCACTGCAAGGCGCCAGGTTGCGAGATTTCTCGCCGGAGTTGGATCTGGCAACGGTGGTTCCGTTCGAGGTCGGAGGCGATGTTGTAGATCACTAGGATGCAAACAAAAGGAGTGGTCAGATGCAGAAGATCATGGAGAACATGCGAGCATGAACGACAAGGTTCGGGGCGGTCTGGACTTACCACTAGAGCTCGCCGGAGTTGATGTTTCCGTCGGTGCTTGCGGTGTCGAGTGGAACCGGCGACTGGGCAAAGACAGGGAATTAGTGAGGTCGGAGGTGCGCAAAGACTCACTAAGCAAGATAGCAAGAACGAGGCGTAGGGACACGAGGCTCACGGAATCGATGGCGGAGAGGGCTCTGTCTGCGGTGGTGCGAGGATGATTGAGAGCAGCACAGTGGCGGAGTGAGCGAGGTGTTTGGGGAAAATGCTCATGGCGAGAGGTCTTATAGCCGAGGCTCAACAGGAAATGCTCGCGGTTTAATGCCCATTCGCGCGCCATTACCGCAGCAACGATGGCGCTGACGTGGTCGCAGCGGGATTTGGGAAAACGAGACGACGTGGACCGGGCCCGCTCGTCAGCAGTGTCGCGAGTGAAAATTGGGGTGCGGCGTGACTGAAACAGCGTGCGCTGCGGCGGTCTGGGCAGCCGGTAATGACTGACAGCGTCACGCGCTGAAGAAATAAATCAAGAAAGGTTCCGGGTGGGCTTAATGGGCTCGATTCATTTGGGCTGTAAACCTGGCCTGACCTTTTTCCTTTGTTTAAGTCTTTTCTTTTTTAATTCTATTTTCTGGAATGATTTTTTGATATGAATTCAAATCCTTTTGAATTCAAACAAAATCAGGGATCTTTTGCAGGGTTTTGTGGTTTCAAAAACAGTCAATTCACCATGTGGTTACCTTGTAAGGGCCTGGTCAAGCTTGGGTTTTGAAACAAACAGAGACTTTGTCTCTAGTTTGTAAATGTTTGAAATAGGGTTTAGAAAATATTTCTAAATTGGAAACTTAGGTTAAAATGCTACACCTAATCTTTCCAACAATGGAGGCAAGCAAACAAGTTCCTAAACAATCCAATCTCAAAGGGTGATGGCCAATTGAGTTGAATTTGCACACATGAAATCATAGCTCAATCTTCTGTCTCTAAATGATTTTGAGAAAAAACCCTAAATGGATGAAGGATGCAATGATGATATGAATGAGTTTTGAAATATGATTTTTGGGATGTTACACACATGCAATGACACTGGTGGATCCATGTGTGGTCTTTAAAGAGAACACACATTTCAATGACTATGGTTGTTGTTAGTAAAAAGAACACACATGCAATGACACTGGTGGATCCATGTGTGGTCTCTGAAGAGAACACACATGACATGACTCTGGTTGTTGTTAGTAAAAAGAGCACACATGCAATGACACTGGTGTATCCATAGGTGGATTGTGAAAAGAACACACCTGCAATGACACTGGTGGATCCATATGTGGTATGTGAAAAGAACACACATGCGACGACTCTGGTTGTTGTTAGTAAAAACAAAACACATGCAATGACACTAGTGGATACATAGGTGGATTGGGAAAAGAGCACACTTGCAATAACACTGGTGGATCCATATGTGGTATGTGAAAAGAACACACATGCAATGACTCCAGTTGTTGTTAGTAAAAAAGAACACACATGCAATGACACTGGTGGATCCATGTGTGGTCTCTGAAGATTAGACACATTTCAATGACTCTGGTTGTTGTTAGTAAAAAGAACACACATGCAATGACACTAGTAGATCCATGTGTGGTCTCTGAAGAGAACACACATGCAATGACTCTGGTTGTTGTTAGTAAAAAGACCACACATGCAATGACACCGGTGGATCCATAGGTGGATTGTGAAAAGAACACACATGCAATGACACTAGTAGATCCATATGTGGTCTTTGAAGAGAACACACATTTCAATTACACTAGTGGATCCATATGTGGTATGTGAAAACAACACACATGCAATGACACTCGTGGATCCATGTGTCGTCTCTTAAGAGAACACACATTTCAATGACCCTGGTTGTTGTTAGTAAAAAGAACACACATGCAATGAACTGGTGGATCCATGTGTGGTCTCTAAAGTGAACACACTTGCAATTACTTAGGTTGTTGTTAGTAAAACGAGCACACATGCAATGACTCTAGTGGATCCATAGGTGGATTGTGAAAAGAACACACATGCAATGACATTGGTGGATCCAGATGTGGTATGTGAAAAGAACACACATGCAATGACTTTGGTTGTTAGTAAAAAGAACACGCATGCAATGACACTAGTGGATCCATAGGTTGATTGTGAAAAGAGCACACATGCAATGACACTTGTGGATCCATATATGGTATATGAAAAGAACACACATGCAATGACTCCAGTTGTTGTTAATAAAAAGAACACACATGCAATGACACTGGTGGATCCATGTGTGGTCTCTGAAGAGAACACACATGCAATGTCTCTGGTTGTTGTTAGTAAAAAGAACACACATGCAATGACACTGGTGGATCCATAGGTGGATTGTGAAAAGAACACACATGCGATGACACTGGTGGATCCATCTGTGGTATGTGAAAAGAACACACATGCGACGACTCTGGTTGTTGTTAGTAAAAAGAAAACACATGCAATGACACTAGTGGATACATAGGTGGATTGGGAAAAAAGCACACCTGCAATGACACTGGTGGATCCATATGTGGTATGTGAAAAGAACACACATGCAATGACTCCAGTTGTTGTTAGTAAAAAGAACACACATGCAATGACACTGGTGGATCCATGTGTGGTCTCTGAAGATAACACACATGCAATGACACTGGTGGATCCATGTGTGGTCTCTGAAGAGAACACACATTTTAATAACACTGGTGGATCCATGTGTGGTCTCTAAAGAGAACACACATTTCAATGACTCTGGTTGTTGTTAGTAAAAAAGAACACACATGCAATGACACTGGTGGATCCATCTGTGGTCTCTGAAGAGAACACACATGCAATGACTCTGGGTTTTGTTAGTAAAAAGAGCACACATGCAATGACACTGGTGGATCCATAGGTGGATTGTGAAAAGAACACACATGCAATGACATTGGTGGATCCATATGTGGTATGGGAAAAGAACACACATGCAATGACCCTGGTTGTTGTTAGTAAAAAGAACACACATGCAATGACACTAGTGGATACATAGGTGGATTGGGAAAAGAGCACAACTGCAATGACACTGGTGGATCCATATGTGGTATGTGAAAAGAACACACATGCAATGACTCCAGTTGCTGTTAGTAAAAAAGAACACACATGCAATGACACTGGTGGATCCATGTGTGGTCTCTGAAGATTAGACACATTTCAATGACTCTGGTTGTTGTTAGTAAAAAGAACACACATGCAATGACACTAGTAGATCCATGTGTGGTCTCTGAAGAGAACACACATGCAATGACTCTGGTTGTTGTTAGTAAAAAGACCACAGATGCAATGACACCGGTGGATCCATAGGTGGATTGTGAAAAGAACACACATGCAATGACACTAGTAGATCCATATGTGGTCTTTGAAGAGAACACACATTTCAATGACACTAGTGGATCCATATGTGGTATGTGAAAACAACACACATGCAATGACACTCGTGGATCCATGTGTCGTCTCTTAAGAGAACACACATTTCAATGAGCCTGGTTGTTGTTAGTAAAAAGAACACACATGCAATGAACTGGTGGATCCATGTGTGGTCTCTAAAGTGAACACACTTGCAATTACTTAGGTTGTTGTTAGTAAAACGAGCACACATGCAATGACTCTAGTGGATCCATAGGTGGATTGTGAAAAGAACACACATGCAATGACATTGGTGGATCCAGATGTGGTATGTGAAAAGAACACACATGCAATGACTTTGGTTGTTAGTAAAAAGAACACGCATGCAATGACACTAGTGGATCCATAGGTTGATTGTGAAAAGAGCACACATGCAATGACACTAGTGGATCCATATGTGGTATATGAAAATAACACACATGCAATGACTCCAGTTGTTGTTAATAAAAAGAACACACATGCAATGACACTGGTGTATCCATGTGTGGTCTCTGAAGAGAACACACATGCAATGTCTCTGGTTGTTGTTAGTAAAAAGAGCACACATGCAATGACACTGGTGGATCCATAGGTGGATTGTGAAAAGAACACACATGCGATGACACTGGTGGATCCATATGTGGTATGTGAAAAGAACACACATGCGACGACTCTGGTTGTTATTAGTAAAAAGAAAACACATGCAATGACACTAGTGGATACATAGGTGGATTGGGAAAAAAGCACACCTGCAATGACACTGGTGGATCCATATGTGGTATGTGAAAAGAACACACATGCAATGACTCCAGTTGTTGTTAGTAAAAAAGAACACACATGCAATGACATTGGTGGATCCATGTGTGGTCTCTGAAGAGAACACACATGCAATGACACTGGTGGATCCATGTGTGGTCTCTGAAGAGAACACACATTTTAATAACACTGGTGGATCCATGTGTGGTCTCTAAAGAGAACACACATTTCAATGACTCTGGTTGTTGTTAGTAAAAAAGAACACACATGCAATGACACTGGTGGATCCATGTGTGGACTCTGAAGAGAACAAACATGCAATGACTCTAGTTGTTGTTTGTAAAACAAGCACACATGCAATGATACTGGTGGATCCATAGGTGGATTGTGAAAAGAGCACACATGCAATGACACTGGTGGATCCATATGTGGTATGTGAAAAGAACACACATGCAATGACTCCAGTTGTTGTTAGTAAAAAGAACACACATGCAATGACACCGGTGGATCCATGTGTGGTCTCTTTAGAGACCACACATGCAATGACACTAGTGGATCCATGCGTGGTCTATGAAGAGAACACACATTTCAATGACACTGGTGGATCCATATGTGGTATGTGAAAACAACACACATGCAATGACACTGGTGGATCCATGTGTCGTTTCTGAAGAGAACACACATTTCAACGACTCTGGTTGTTAGTAAAAGAACACACATGCAATGAACTGGTGGATCCATGTGTGGTCTCTAAAGAGAACACACATGCAATGACACAGGTTGTTGTTAGTAAAAAGAGCACACATGCAATGACACTGGTGGATCCATAGGTGGATTGTGAAAGAACACACATGCGATGACACTGGTGGATCCATATGTGGTATACGAAAAGAACACACATGCAATGACTCCAGTTGTTGTTAATAAAAATAACACACATGCAATGACACTGGTGGATCCATCTGTGGTCTCTGAAGAGAACACACATGCAATGACTCTGGGTTTTGTTAGTAAAAAGAGCACACATGCAATGACACTGGTGGATCCATAGGTTGATTGTGAAAAGAGCACACATGCAATGACACTGGTGGATCCATATGTGGTATATGAAAATAACACACATGCAATGACTCCAGTTGTTGTTAATAAAAAGAACACACATGCAATGACACTGGTGTATCCATGCGTGGTCTCTGAAGAGAACACACATGCAATGTCTCTGGTTGTTGTTAGTAAAAAGAGCACACATGCAATGACACTGGTGGATCCATAGGTGGATTGTGAAAAGAACACACATGCGATGACACTGGTGGATCCATATGTGGTATGTGAAAAGAACACACATGCGACGACTCTGGTTGTTGTTAGTAAAATGAAAACACATGCAATGACACTAGTGGATACATAGGTGGATTGGGAAAAAAGCACATCTGCAATGACACTGGTGGATCCATATGTGGTATGTGAAAAGAACACACATGCAATGACTCCAGTTGTTGTTAGTAAAAAATAACACACATGCAATGACACTGGTGGATCCATCTGTGGTCTCTGAAGAGAACACACATGCAATGACTCTGGGTTTTGTTAGTAAAAAGAGCACACATGCAATGACACTGGTGGATCCATAGGTGGATTGTGAAAAGAGCACACATGCAATGACACTGGTGGATCCATATGTGGTATGTAAAAAGAATACACATGCAATGACTCTAGTTGTTATTAGTAAAAAGAGCACACATGCAATGACACTGGTGGATCCATGTGTGGTCTCTGAAGAGAAGACACATTTCAATGACTCTGGTTGTTGTTAGTAAAAAGAACACACATGCAATTACACTAGTAGATCCATGTGTGGTCTCTGGTTGTTGTTAGTAAAAATACCACACATGCAATGACACCGATGGATCCATAGGTGGATTGTGAAAAGAACACACATGCAATGACACTAGTAGATCCATGTGTGGTCTTTGAAGAGAACACACATTTCAATGACACTAGTGGATCCATATGTGGTATGTGAAAACAACACACATGCAATGACACTGGTGGATCCATGTGTCGTCTCTTAAGAGAACACACATTTCAATGACCCTGGTTGTTGTTAGTAAAAAGAACACACATGCAATGAACTGGTGGATCCATGTGTGGTCTCTAAAGAGAAAACACATGCAATTACTTAGGTTGTTGTTAGTAAAACGAGCACACATGCAATGACTCTGGTGGATCCATAGGTGGATTGTGAAAAGAACACACATGCAATGACATTGGTGGATCCAGATGTGGTATGTGAAAAGAACACACATGCAATGACTCTGGTTGTTAGTAAAAAGAACACACATGCAATGACACTAGTGGATCCATAGGTTGATTGTGAAAAGAGCGCACATGCAATGACACTGGTGGATCCATATGTGGTATATGAAAAGAACACACATGCAATGACTCCAGTTGTTGTTAATAAAAAGAACACACATGCAATGACACTTGTGGATCCATGTGTGGTCTCTGAAGAGAACACACATGCAATGTCTCTGGTTGTTGTTAGTAAAAACAGCACACATGCAATGACACTGGTGGATCCATAGGTGGATTGTGAAAAGAACACACATGCATTGAAACTGGTGGATCCATATGTGGTATGTGAAAAGAACACACATGCAATGGCTCTGGTTGTTGTTAGTAAAAAGAACACACATGCAATGACACTGGTGGATCCATAGGTGGATTGTGAAAAGGGCACACATGCAATGACACTTGTGGATACATATGTGGTATGTGAAAAGATCACACATGCAACGACTCAAATTGTTTTTAGTAAACAGAACACACATGCAATGACACTGGTGGATCCATGTGTGGTCTCTTCAGAGACCACACATGCAATGACACTGATGGATCCATCTATGGTCTCTGAAGAGAACACACATTTCAATGACTATGGTTATTGTTAGTAAAAAGAACACACATGCAATGACACTGGTGGATCCATATGTGGTATGTGAAAAGATCACACATGCAATGACTCCAGTTGTTGTTAGTAAAAATAACACACATGCAATGAAACTGGTGGATCAATAGGTGGATTGTGAAAAGAGCACACATGCAATGACACTGGTGGATCCATATGTGGTATGTGAAAAGAACACACATGCAATGACTGCAGTTGTTGTTAGTAAAAAGAACACACATGCAATGACACTGGTGGATCCATGTGTGTTCTCTTCAAAGACCACACATGCAATGACACTGGTGGATCCATGCGTGGTCTCTGAACAGAACACACATTTCAATGACTCTGGTTGTTGTTAGTAAAAAGAACACACATGCAATGACACTTGTGGATCCATGTGTGGTCTCCGAAGAGAACACACATGCAATGACTCTGGTTGTTGTTAGTAAAAAGACCACACATGCAATGACACTGGTGGATCCATAGGTGGATTTTGAAAAGAACACACATGCAATGACACTGGTGGATCCATGTGTGGTCTTTGAAGAGAACACACATTTCAATGACACTGGTGGATTCATATGTGGTATGTGAAAACAACACACATGCAATGACACTGCTGGATCCATGTGTCATCTCTAAAGAGAACACACATTTCATTGACTCTGGTTGTTGTTAGTAAAAAGAACACACATGCAATGAACTGGTGGATCCATGCGTGGTCTCTAAAGAGAACACACATGCAATGACACATGTTGTTGTTAGTAAAAAGAGCACACATGCAATGACACTGGTGGATCCATAGGTCGATTGTGAAAAGAACACACATGCAATGACATTGGTGGATCCATATGTGGTATGTGAAAAGAACACACATGCAATGACTCTGGTGGATCCATAGGTGGATTGTGAAAAGAGCACACATGCAATGACACTGGTGGATCCAGATGTGGTATGTGAAAAGAATACACATGCAATGACTCCAGTTGTTGTTAGTAAAAAGAACACACGTGCAATGACACTGGTGGATCCATGTGTGGACTCTGAAGACAACACACATTTCAATGAGTCTGGTTGTTGTTAGTAAAAAGAACACACATGCAATGACACTGCTGGATCCATGTGTGGTCTCTAAATAGAACACACATGCAATGACACTGGTGGATCCATAGGTGGATTGTGAAAAGAACACACATGCAATGACACTGGTGGATCCATGTGTGGTCTTTGAAGAGAACACACATTTCAATGACACTTGTGGATCCATGTGTGGTGTGAAAACAACACACATGCAATGACACTGGTGGATCCATGTGTGGTCTCTGAAGAGAACACACATTTCAATGACTCTGGTTGTTGTTAGTAAAAAGAACACACATGCAATGTACTGGTGGATCCATGTGTGGTCTCTAAAGAGAACACACATGCAATGACACATGTTGTTGTTAGTAAAAAGAGCACACATGCAATGACACTGGTGGATCCATAGGTGGATTGTAAAAAGAACACACATGCAATGACATTGGTGGATCCATATGTGGTATGTGAAAACAACACACATGCAATGACACTGGTGGTTCCATGTGTCATCTCTTAAGAGAACACACAATTCAATGACTCTGGTTGTTGTCAGTAAAAAGTGATGGGTTCGTAGCATGGAAAACAAAAAATTTCTACCGCAAGAATGAACAAAACCCAGATCTAATCTAGATAAAAGCCAAGATCTAATCTATTAGACATGAGAAACAAGATAAATCGGTACTAACCCTCGTAGAACCGAAAGAGTTACGAGATTAGATCTCGTGGATGATGTAGTCGATCACTTGCCCATCTCAAGATCGTGTGGACGATCCTTCCGATGCTGCTTTCCGGCAGCTCTTCCGTAGACGATCACACGTGCGGAGTCGAAGCAGACCTTCCTCTCCCTGTTCCAGCAAGCAGCGGAGGTTGTAGATCTTCTCCCCGGAATCCTAGCAGCACGACGGCGTGGTGGTGGTGTCGGAGTATAGAATTATGTAGGGCTTCGCCTATGCCTGTGCAGAAGAAAGGTGGAGGAGAGAGGCGGCAGAGATTGGGTGTTATGGAAGAGAGCCAAGAGGGGGCGCCCCCTCCCTTCTATTTAAGGGAGGGACGCGCGCCTGGGGAGGGGCAGTCCTAGTAGGACTCCCTTCCTAGGGCCGGCGGTGGAAAGGGGGGAGGAGTCCTCCTCCCCCACGAATCCGTATCTTGCCCCACTTGGTCTCCTTGATCCCTTCCTTGGTTTTCAAGTAAACTCCAAAAAATCCTCTAGAACCTTCTAGAACATTCCGAAACCTTCTAGAATCTCCATACAAACACTCCGGAACATTTCCTAACTTAGAAAATGATCCCCAATATATGAATCTTATTCTCCGGACCATTCCGGATCTCCTCGTGATGTCCCGGATCCAATTCGAGACTCCAAACATCATTCGGTCTCCAACGCATATTCCATATCTACTTAAAACAACTTCGAACCTTAAGTGTGTCACCCTATGGTTCGTGAATATGCAGACATCATGGAGACACCTCTCCGATCAATAACCATCAGCGGGATCTGGAGATCCATAACGGCTCCCACATACTCAACGATGACTTCGTGATCGATAGAACCATTTACATATGAAACCAATTCCCTTTGTCACACGATATTCTACTTATCCGAGGTTTGATCGTCGGTATCTCCATACCTAGTTCTAACTCGTTGCTGATAAGTACTCTTTAGTCGTTCCATGTTATGTCATCCCTTGTGACCCAGTCACATGCTTGCAAGATATCTAGATGACATTCCACCGAGAGGGCCCAGAGTATATCTATCTGTCATATGAATGGACAAATCCCAATCTTGGTCTATGCGCTTCAACACATACTTTCAGAATACCCAATGACACCTTTATAACCGCCCAATTACGAAGCGGCGTTTGATGTTATCAAAGTACCCATCCGGTGATGGTGATTAACATAACCTCATGGTCGAAGGATTAGGTTACTATGTATTTGAAAGCTTACAGCAATACGAACTTAATGACTTGATCTTATGCTACGCTTACTATGGGTGTGTGTCCATCACATCATTCTCCTAATGATATAACCTCGTTATTAATCACATCCAATGTCCATGATCAGGAAACCATGATCATTAATTAATCAACAAGCTAGTTCAACAATAAGCTTACTAGGGACTCTTTTATGTTTACAAAACACACATGTATTAGAGTTTCCTTATAATACAATTATAGCATGGGATGTAAACATTCATCATAAACACAAAGATATAATAATAACCACTTTTATTATTGCCTCTTGGGCATATCTCCAACAATCTCCCACTTGCACTAGAGTCAATAATCTAGATTACATGGTAATATACCTAACACCCATGGCGTTCTGGTGTTGGTCATGCTTTGCTCTAGGGAGAGGTTTAGTCAACGGATCTGCTACATTCAGATCAGTGTGTACTTTGCAAATCTTTATGTCACCATCTTGGACATACTCGCGAATAGCATGTAAACGTAGCTTGATGTGCTTCAACTTGCTATGTGACCTTGGCTCCTGTGCATTAGCTATGGCACCTGTGTTGTCACAGTAGATGGCCATCGGGTCCAACGCACTGGGAACCATGCCAAGTTCAGTAATGAACTCCTTCATCCATATGGCTTCTTGTGCAGCCTCCGAAGCAGCTATGTATTCCGATTCAGTTGTAGATTTCGCCACAATGCTTTGCTTGGCACTCCTCCAGCTAACTGCAGCACCATTCAAAATAAATCATTATCCGTGTGACTTGAGTCATACGGATCGGTGTTCAACTAACATCGGTGTAACCGTTTACAACAAGCTGTTCATCACCTCCATAAGAAAGAACCATATCCTTAGTTCTATTCGGTACTTTAGGATATTCTTGACATTGTCCGGTGTTCCATTCCGGGATCACTTTGATATCTGCTAGTCAAACTAATAGCATGTGCTATATCCGGTCTTGTACACAGCATGGCATACATGATAGAACCTATGGCCGAGGCATAGGGAATTTTATTCATCTTTTCTCTATCTTCTGTCGTAGCCGGACTTTGAGTTTTACTCAAGGTCTTACCTGACAACATGGGCACGAACCCTTTCTTGCTCTCTTCCATTCTAAACTTCTTTAGAACTTTTGTCTAAGTATGTACTTTGTGAAAGCGCTATTAGGCGTCTTGATCTATCTCTATAAATCTTGATGCCTAGAATATATGCCGCTTCACCAAGATCCTTCATTGAAAAACTATTATTCAAATAGGTTTTGACGCTATTAAGAAGTTCTATATCATTCCCAATCAACAATATGTCATCTACATATAGTACTAGGAATGCTACAGAGCTCCCACTCACTTTCTTGTAAATACAAGCTTCTCCATAAGTTTGTATAAATCCAAAGTTTTTGATTACTTTATCAAAACATTGATTCCAACTCCGGATGCTTGCTTCAGTCCATAAATGGAGCGCTGAAGTTTGCATACCTTATCAGCATCACCAGGATCGACAAAACCCTTGGGTTGTACCATGTACAATTCTTCCTCAATGTCTCCATTAAGGAACGCCGTTTTGACATCCATCTGCCAAATTTCATAATCGAAATATGCAGCGATTGCTAACATAATCCTCGCAGACTTTAGCTTTGCTACTGGTGAGAAAGTCTCATCGTAGTCAACTCCTTGAATTTGTCGGAACCCTTTCGTGACAAGTCGAGCTTTATAGACGGTAACATTACCATCAGCATCTGTTTTTCTTTTGAAAATCCATTTTTTCTCGACAGCCTTACGGCCATCCAGTAAGTCCACCAAAGTCCATACTTGGTTTTCGTACATGGATCCCATTTCGGATTTCATGGCTTCTAGCCATTTGTCGGAATCTGGGCTCACCATAGCTTCTTCATACGTTGCAGGGTCATCAGTGTTGTCCACTAACATGACGTTCAAGTCAGAGTCATACCACTCTGGAGTGGTACGAACCCTCGTTGACCTGCGAGGTTCAGTAGTAACTTCGTTCGAAGTTTCATGATCATCATCATTAGCTTCCTCTCCAGTTGGTGCAGGCGGCACAAAAACATCTTCCGGTGCTGCGCTACTCTCAACTCCGAGAGAAGGTTCAATAACCTCGTCGAGTTCTACTTTCCTTCCAGTCACTTCTTTCGAGAGAAACTCCTTCTCCAGAAAGAATCCATTCTTAGCAACGAAAACTTTGCCTTCGGATCTATGATAGAAGGTATACCCAATTGTTTCTCTAGGGTATCCTATGAAGACGTATTTCTCTGCTTTGGGTTCAAGCTTATCAGGCTGTAACTTCTTTACATATGCTTCGCAACCCCAAACTTTAAGGAACAACAACTTAGGTTTGTTACCAAACCATAATTCGTATGGTGTCGTTCCAACGGATTTAGATGGTGCCCTATTTAAAGTGAATGCGGTTGTCGCTAATGCATAGCCCCAAAATGATAACGGTAAATCTGTAAGAGACATCATAGACCGAACCATATCTAAGAGAGTTCGATTATGATGTTCGGACACACCATTACGCTTTGGTGTTCCCGGCGATGTCAACTGCGAAAGTCTTCCACATTTCTTTAAATGCATGCCAAACTCATAACTCAGATATTCACCTCCACGATCAGAATGCAGAAACTTAATCTTCTTGTTACGATGATTTTACACTTCACTTTGAAATTCCTTAAACTTCTCGAAAGTTTCGGATTTATGTTTCATAAAGTAGACATACCCATATCTACTCAAGTCATCCGTGAAAGTGAGAACATAACGATATCCACCACGCGATGCTACACTCATTGGTCCAAACACATCGGTATGTATTATTTCCAATAAGTCTGTAGCTCGCTCCATTATTCCAGAGAATGGAGTCTTAGTCATTTTTCTCATTAGACATGCTTCGCATCTTTCAAGTGATTCAAAATCAAGTGATTCAAGAAGTCCATCGGAATGGAGTTTCTTCATACGCTTCACTCCAATGTGACCAAGGCAGCGATTACCACATGTATGTAGAATTATCATTCAATTTTATTCGTTTAGCATCTATGTTGTGAACATGTGTATCACTATTATCGAGATTCAATAAGAATAAACCATTCATCTCAGGTGCATAACCATAAAAGATATTACTCATATAAATCGAACAACCTTTATTCTCAGACTTAAAAGAGTAAGTCTACTTAATAAACAAGATCCAGATATAATGTTCATGCTTAAGGCGGGCACCAAATAACAATTATTTAAATTTAAAACTAATCCCGATGGTAGATGTAGAGGAGGCGTGCGACGATGATCACATCAACCTTGGAGCCATTTGAGCAGCGCGTCGTCACCTCGTCTCTCGCCGGTCTTTGTTTATTCCGTAGCTCTGTTTGAGTTACAAATATGAGCAACCGAACCGATATCAAATACCCGGGCACTACGATTACTAGTAAGATACACATCTATAACATGTATATTGAATATACCTTTCTTCTTGATGTTGCCGTTCTTGAGATCCGCCAGTACTTGGGGCGATTCGCTTCGATGACCAGCACCCTTGCGGTAGAAACACTCGATTTCGAGGCTTAGGACCAGCCTTGGGCTTCTTAGCAGTCTGGCAGCTTTCTTGCCGTCCTTCTTGAAGTTGCCCTTGTTCTTAGTCTTGCCCGTTTCTTGAAATTGTTGGTCTTATTGACCATCAACACTTGGTGCTCCTTCATGATCTCCACTTCAGTTTTCAGCATGGGCGATAGTTCAGCAGCGTCTTGTTCATGCGATTGCATATTGTAGTTCATCACAAAGTTCTTGTAACTTGGTGGCGTGATTGGAGGACACGGTGAATCCCCAATTCATTAGGAATCGGTATCCCCAACTCTCGGAGTTTGTTTGCGTGCCGGACATGGTGAGCACGTGCTCTCTAGCAGAGCTACCCTCTTCCAT
This sequence comes from Avena insularis, assembly GCA_023614405.1. Lineage (NCBI taxonomy): Eukaryota > Viridiplantae > Streptophyta > Magnoliopsida > Poales > Poaceae > Avena > Avena insularis. The sequence goes on from JAJUPC010000779.1 coordinate 22,638, forward strand.
CTTGCAGTAAAGAACTTCTCGGGCTTCATAGCTTTCCATGGCCTTGAGTCTCAAAAATGAGCTTGAGCTCCTTAATGATCTCAAACGGGTCATGGTGCTCAAAACGCTTTTGAAGCTCCGATTCTATACCGTACAGGATGGCACACTGAACTGTGGAGTAGTGATGTTTCCGAGTGGCATAAACATTCTTTACGTCATCGGTGGCATCTTCTGCAGGTGGGTCACCTAGCGGTGCTTCGAGCACATAGGTCAGTGACCAGCCACGAGGGCGATCTTGATCCGCAGGACCAGTCCATGAAATTGCTTCCATTGTTCTTAAGCTTTTCTTTCTCTAGGAACGCATTGATAATGATGGAAACGTTCGCCATAATCTACAACAAATATGCAAGTAGTTTTAGACTAAGTTTATGATAAATAGTGTTCAAATTTAATTCTTAAATTAACTAGGTGAACTCCCACTCAAAACAACATCCCTCATGTTGTCTTAGTGATTACACGAACCAAATCCACTACACCAAGTCTGATCATCACGAGAGAAGATGTAGTTTCATTGGTGAACAATCTTCATGTTCATCATATCAATCATATGACTCATGCTCTATCTTTCGGTATTCCGTGTTCCGAGACCATGTCTGTACATGCTAGGCTCGTCAAGATTAACCTTAGTTTCCGCATGTGCAAATCTGGCTTGCACCCGTTGTATGTACACGTAGAATCTATCACATCCGATCATCACGAGATGCTTGAAGCAGCGAGTCTTAGCAACGGTGCCAACTAAGGACGAACACTTTATTACTTGATATTTAGTGAGAGGGATCATCTTATAATGCTACCGTCGCGATCTAAGCAATACAAGATGTATAAAGTATTAACATCACAGGTAATTCATAATTAGTGTGATATGATATGGCCCTTTCTTCTTATGCCTTTGATCTCCTTCTCCAAAGCACGGACATGATCTACATCATCACCAGCATTGCGTCAAGGTCAGTGGTGCCGCTTCATGGTTGTCCATCATCACTAGCAACTATTACAACTACTTGGAACAAAGCTATTACAAGATGAATAGACATGCAGGTCTTAACAGAATTAAAGACAACCATTAGGCTCCTGCCGGTTGCAATATTACAACAAGGATCATTGCATACATCAAATACAATCACAATCACATGATGGCCATATCACATCACGAAAACCCTGCAAAAACAAGTTAGACGCCTCTAATTTTCTTTGCAAGTTTTACGTGGCTTGGGGCTTTCGACTAAGAACGGATCTTACCTACGAAACTGAACCACAACGTTGATACAAGTGCTATCAAGTGCAAAGTGTAGATTTGATCTATACTATGATGGGAGACAGACACCATAAAGCCACTTGTGCAAAGCAAGTTGCACGTCAAGCGTGGAGCAAGTCTCATGTGTGATGACATGTAATGTTAGCCCGAGCCACTTCATCCCACCATACCGCAAGATGCAAAGTACACAAATAGAAAAATACGGCACGAGCACCAACGCCCACAACATCATTGTGTTCTACTCGTGCAATAGATCTACGCATAGACAAGGCTCTGATACCACTTATGGGTTCGTAGCATGGAAAACAAAAAATTTCTACCGCAAGAACGAACAAAACCCAGATCTAATCTAGATAAAAGCCAAGATCTAATCTATTAGACATGAGCAACGAGATAAATCGGTACTAACCCTAGTAGAACCGAAAGCGTTACGAGATTAGATCTCGTGGATGATGTAGTCGATCACTTGCCGATCTCAAGATCGTGTGGACGATCCTTCCGGCGCGTTGCGTTAAGCAGCGGTTCCATGACGGTCACGTCTTGGTCGAAGCGACCTTCCTCTCCCGTTCTAGCGAGTAGCGCGGTAGTAGATCTTCTCCACGGAATCCTAGCAACGACGGCGGCGTGGTGGTGGTGGAGTATAAATTCTGCGAGGCTTCGCCTATGCATGCGAAGAAAGGTGGAGGAGAAGGCGGCGAGATTGGGTGTTATGGAAGAGAGCCAGAGGGGCGCCTCCTTCTATTTAAAGGGAGGGCGCCTTGGGAGGGATCCTAGTAGGACTCCCTTCCTAGGGCCGGCGGTGGAAAGGGGGGAGGAGTCCTCCTCCCCCACGAATCCATGTCTTGCCCCACTTGATCTCCTTGATCCCTTCCTTGGTTTTCAAGTAAACTCCAAGAAATCCTCTAGAACCTTCTAGAACATTCCGAAACCTTCTAGAATCTCCATACAAACACTCCGGAACATTTCCTAACTTAGAAAATGATCCCCAATATATGAATCTTATTCTCCGGACCATTCCGGATCTCCTCGTGATGTCCCGGATCCAATTCGAGACTCCAAACATCATTCGGTCTCCAACGCATATTCCATATCTACTTAAAACAACTTCGAACCTTAAGTGTGTCACCCTATGGTTCGTGAATATGCAGACATGATGGAGACACCTCTCCGATCAATAACCATCGCGGGATCTGGAGATCCATACTTGGCTCCACATACTCAACGATGACTTCGTGATCGATAGAACCATTTACATACGAAACCAATTCCCTTTGTCACACGATATTCTACTTATCCGAGGTTTGATCGTCGGTATATCCATACCTAGTTCTAACTCGTTGCTGATAAGTACTCTTTAGTCGTTCCATGTTATGTCATCCCTTGTGACCCAGTCACATGCTTGCAAGATATCTAGATGACATTCCACAAGGAGACCCAGTATATCTATCATCATATGAATGGACAAATCCCAATCTTGGTCTATGCGCTTCAACACATACTTTCGAATACCCAATGACACCTTTATAACGCCCGATTCTGAGCGGCGTTTGATGTTATCAAAGTACCCATCCGGTGATGGTGATTAACATAACCTCATGGTCGAAGGATTAGGTTACTATGTATTTGAAAGCTTACAGCAATACGAACTTAATGACTTGATCTTATGCTACGCTTACTATGGGTGTGTGTCCATCACATCATTCTCCTAATGATATAACCTTGTTATTAATCACATCCAATGTCCATGATCAGGAAACCATGATCATTAATTAATCAACAAGCTAGTTCAACAAGAGGCTTACTAGGGACTCTTTTATGTTTACAAAACACACATGTATTAGAGTTTCCTTATAATACAATTATAGCATGGGATGTAAACATTCATCATAAACACAAAGATATAATAATAACCACTTTTATTATTGCCTCTTGGGCATATCTCCAACAATCTCCCACTTGCACTAGAGTCAATAATCTAGATTACATGGTAATATACCTAACACCCATGGCGTTCTGGTGTTGGTCATGCTTTGCTCTAGGGAGAGGTTTAGTCAATGGATCTGCTACATTCAGATCAGTGTGTACTTTGCAAATCTTTATGTCACCATCTTGGACATACTCGCGAATAGCATGGAAACGTAGCTTGATGTGCTTCAGCTTGCTATGTGACCTTGGCTCCTGTGCATTAGCTATGGCACCTGTGTTGTCCAAAGAGGTGGCCATCGGGTCCAGCGAACCACGCCCACACCCCAAGTTATAATGAACTCCTTCATCCATATGGCTTTTTGTGCAGCCTCCGAAGCAGCTATGTATTCCGATTCAGTTGTAGATTTCGCCACAACGCTTTGCTTGGCACTCCTCCAGCTAACTGCAGCACCATTCAAAATAAATACGTATCCAGACTGTGACTTCGAGTCATCTGGATCGGTGTTCCAACTAGCATCAGTCTAACCGTTTACAACAAGCTGTTCATCACCTCCATAAGAAAGAACCATATCCTTAGTTCTATTCAGCAATACGAACTTAATGACTTGATCTTATGCTACGCTTACTATGGGTGTGTGTCCATCACATTATTCTCCTAATGATATAACCTTGTTATTAATCACATCCAATGTCCATGATCAGGAAACCATGATCATCAATTAATCAGCAAGCTAGTTCAACAAGAGGCTTACTAGGGACTCATTTATGTTTACAAAACACACATGTATTAGAGTTTCCTTATAATACAATTATAGCATGGGATGTAAACATTCATCATAAACACAAAGATATAATAATAACCACTTTTATTATTGCCTCTTGGGAATATCTCCAACAAAAAGAACACACATGCAATGACACTGGTGGATCCATGTGTGGTCTCTGAAGAGAACACACATGCCATGACTCTGGTTGTTGTTAGTAAAAAGAGCACACATGCAATGACACTGGTGGATCCATAGGTGGATTGTGAAAAGAACACACATGCAATGACACTGGTGGATCCATATGTGGTATGTTAAAAGAAGACACATGCAATGACTCTAGTTGTTGTTAGTAAAAAGAATACAAATGCCATGACACTAGTGGATCCATAGGTGGATTGTGAAAAGAGCACACATGCAATGACACTGGTGGATCCATATGTGGTATGTGAAAAGAACACACATGCAATGACTCCAGTTGTTGTTAGTAAAAAGAACACACATGCAATGACACTGGTGGATCCATGTGTGGTCTCTTCAGAGACAACACATGCAATGACACTAGAGGATCCATGTGTGGTCTCTGAAGAGAACACACATTTCAATGACTCTGGTTGTTGTTAGTAAAAAGAACACACATGCAATGACACTGGTGGATCGATGTGTGCTCTCTAAAGATAACACACATGCAATGACTCTGGTTGTTGTTAGTAAAAAGAGCACACATGCAATGACACTGGTGGATCCATAGGTGGATTGTGAAAAGAACACACATGCAATGACATAGGTAGATCCATGTGTGGTCTCTGAAGAGAACATACATTTCAATGACACTGGTTGTAGTTAGTAAAAAGAACACACATGCAATGACACTGGTGGATCCATAGGTGGATTGTGAAAAGAACACACATGCAATGACATTGGTGGATCCATATGTGGTATGTGAAAAGAACACACATGCAATGACTCCAGTTGTTGTTAGTAAAAATAACACACATGCAGTGACACTGGTGGATCCATAGGTGGATTGTGAAAAGAGCACACATGCAATGACACTGGTGGATCCATGTGTGGTATGTGAAAAGAACACACATGCAATGACTCCAGTTGTTGTTAGTAAAAATGACACACATGCAATGACACTAGTAGCTCCATGTGTGGTCTCTGAAAAGAACACACATTTCAATGACTCTGGTTGTTGTTAGTAAAAAGAACACACATGCAATGACACTTGTGGATCCATGTGTGGTCTCTGAAGAGAACACACATGCAATGACTCTGGTTGTTGTTAGTAAAAAGACCACACATGCAATGACACTGGTGGATCCATAGGTGGATTGTGAAACGAGCACACATGCGATGACACTAGTGGATCCATGTGTGGTCTTTGAAGAGAACACACATTTCAATGACACTGGTGGATTCATATGTGGTATGTGAAAACAACACACATGCAATGACACTGGTGGATCCATGTGTCATCTCTGAAGATAACACACATTTCAATGACTCTGGTTGTTGTTAGTAAAAAGAACACACATGCAATGAACTGGTGGATCCATGTGTGGTCTCTAAAGAGAACACACATGCAATGACACATGTTGTTGTTAGTAAAAAGAGCACACATGCAATTACACTGGTGGATCCATAGGTGGATTGTGAAAAGAACACACATGCAATGACATTGGTGGATCCATATGTGGTATGTGAAAACAACACACATGCAATGACACTGGTGGATCCATGTGTCATCTCTTAAGAGAACACACAATTCAATGACTCTGGTTGTTGGTATAAAGAACACACATTCAATGACACTGGTGGATCCATGTGTGGTCTCTGAAGAGAACACACATGCAATGACTCTGGTTGTTGTTAGTAAAAAGAGCACACATGCAATGATACTGGTGGATCCATAGGTGGATTGTGAAAAGAACACACATGCAATGACACTGGTGGATCCATATGTGGTATGTTAAAAGAAGACACATGCAATGACTCTGGTTGTTGTTAGTAAAAAGAATACACATGCAATGACACTAGTGGATCCATAGGTGGATTGTGAAAAGATCACACATGCAATGACACTGGTGGATCCATACGTGGTATGTGAAAAGAACACACATGCAATGACTCTAGTTGTTGTTAGTAAAAAGAACACACATGCAATGACACTGATGGATCCATCTATGGTCTCCGGAGAGAACACACATTTCAATGACTCTGGTTGTTGTTAGTAAAAAGAACACACATGCAATGACTCTGGTTGTTGTTAGTAAAAAGAGCACACATGCAATGACACTGGTGGATCCATAGGTGGATTATGAAAAGAACACACATGCAATGACACTGGTAGATCCATGTGTGGTCTCTGAAGAGAACACACATGCAATGACTCTGGTTCTTGGTAGTAAAAAGAACACACATGCAATGACACTGGTGGATCCATAGGTGGATTGTGAAAAGAACACACATGCAATGACACTGGTGGATCCATGTGTGGTCTTTGAAGAGAACACACATTTCAATGACACCGGTGGATTCATATGTGGTATGTGAAAACAACACACATGCAATGACACTTGTGGATCCATGTGTCATCTCTGAAGAGAACACACATTTCAATGAATCTGGTTGTTGTTAGTAAAAAGAACACACATGCAATGAACTGGTGGATCCATGTGTGGTCTTTAAAGAGAACACACATGCAATGGCACATGTTGTTGTTAGTAAAAAGAGCACACATGCAATGACACTGGTGGATCCATAGGTGGATTGTGAAAAGAACACACATGCAATGACATTGGTGGATCCATATGTGGTATGTGAAAGCAACACACATGCAATGACACTGGTGGATCCATGTGTCGTCTCTTAAGAGAACACACAATTCAATGACTCTGGTTGTTGTTAGTAAAAAGAACACACATGCAATGACACTGGTGGATCCATATGTGGTATGTTAAAAGAACACACATGCAATGATTACGGTTGTTGTTAGTAAATAGAATACACTTGTAATGACACTTGTTGATCCATTTGTGGTTTATGAAAATATCACACATGCAATGACACTGGTGGATCCATATGTGGTATGTAAAAAGAACACACATGCAATGACTCCCGGTGTTGTTAGTAAATAGAACACACATGCAATTACTCTTGTGGATCCATGTGTGGTCTCTTCAGAGACAACACATGCAATGACACTGGAGGATCCATGTGTGGTCTCTGAAGAGAACACACATTTCAATGACTCTGGTTGTTGTTAGTAAAAAGAACACACATGCAATGACACTGGTGGATCGATGCGTGGTCTCTAAAGAGAACACACATGCAATGACTCTGGTTGTTGTTAGTAAAAAGAGCACACATGCAATGACACTGGTGGATCCATAGGTGGATTGTGAAAAGAACACACATGCAATGACATAGGTAGATCCATGTGTGGTCTCTGAAGTGAACACACATTTCAATGACCTTTGGTTGTAGTTAGTAAAAAGAACACACATGCAATGACCTTTGGTGGATCCATAGGTGGATTGTGAAAAGAACACACATGCAATGACACTGGTGGATCCATGTGTGGTCTTTGAAGAGAACACACATTTCAATGACACCGGTGGATTCATATGTGGTATGTGAAAACAACACACATGCAATGACAATTGTGGATCCATGTGTCATCTCTGAAGAGAACACATATTTCAATGAATCTGGTTGTTGTTAGTAAAAAGAACACACATGCAACACACATGCAATGGCACATGTTGTTGTTAGTAAAAAGAGCACACATGCAATGACACTGGTGGATCCATAGGTGGATTGTGAAAAGAACACACATGCAATGACATTGGTGGATCCATATGTGGTATGTGAAAGCAACACACATGCAATGACACTGGTGGATCCATGTGTCGTCTCTTAAGAGAACACACAATTCAATGACTCTGGTGTTTGTTAGTAAAAAGAACACACATGCAATAACACTGGTGGATCCATAGGTGGATTGTGAAAAGAACACACATGCAATGACACTGGTGGATCCATGTGTGGTCTTTGAAGAGAACACACATTTCAATGACACCGGTGGATTCATATGTGGTATGTGAAAACAACACACATGCAATGACACTTGTGGATCCATGTGTCATCTCTGAAGAGAACACACATTTCAATGAATCTGGTTGTTGTTAGTAAAAAGAACACACATGCAATGAACTGGTGGATCCATGTGTGGTCTCTAAAGAGAACACACATGCAATGGCACATGTTGTTGTTAGTAAAAAGAGCACACATGCAATGACACTGGTGGATCCATAGGTGGATTGTGAAAAGAACACACATGCAATGACATTGGTGGATCCATATGTGGTATGTGAAAGCAACACACATGCAATGACACTGGTGGATCCATGTGTCGTCTCTTAAGAGAACACACAATTCAATGACTCTGGTTGTTGTTAGTAAAAAGAACACACATGCAATGACACTGGTGGATCCATATGTGGTATGTTAAAAGAACACACATGCAATGATTCTGGTTGTTGTTAGTAAAAAGAATACACATGTAATGACACTGGTGGATCCATAGGTGGATTGTGAAAAGAGCACACATGCAATGACACTGGTGGATCCATATGTGGTATGTCAAAAGAACACACATGCAATGACTCCAGTTGTTGTTAGTAAAAAGAACACACATGCAATGACACTGGTGGATCCATGTGTGGTCTCTTCAGAGACAACACATGCAATGACACTGGAGGATCCATGTGTGGTCTCTGAAGAGAACACACATTTCAATGACTCTGGTTGTTGTTAGTAAAAAGAACACACATGCAATGACACTGGTGGATCGATGCGTGGTCTCTAAAGAGAACACACATGCAATGACTCTGGTTGTTGTTAGTAAAAAGAGCACACATGCAATGACACTGGTGGATCCATAGGTGGATTGTGAAAAGAACACACATGCAATGACATAGGTAGATCCATGTGTGGTCTCTGAAGAGAACACACATTTCAATGACACTGGTTGTAGTTAGTAAAAAGAACACACATGCAATGACACTGGTGGATCCATAGGTGGATTGTGAAAAGAACACACATGCAATGACACTGGTGGATCCATGTGTGGTCTTTGAAGAGAACACACATTTCAATGACACCGGTGGATTCATATGTGGTATGTGAAAACAACACACATGCAATGACACTTGTGGATCCATGTGTCATCTCTGAAGAGAACACACATTTCAATGAATCTGGTTGTTGTTAGTAAAAAGAACACACATGCAACACAAGCAATGACTCTTGTTGTTGTTAGTAAAAAGACCACACATGCAATGACACTGGTGGATCCATAGGTGGATTGTGAAAAGAACACACATGCAATGACATTGGTGGATCCATATGTGGTATGAAAAACACACATGCAATGACACTGGTGGATCCATGTGTCGTCTCTTAAGAGAACACACAATTCAATGACTCTGGTTGTTGTTAGTAAAAAGAACACACATGCAATGACACTGGTGGATCCATATGTGGTATGTTAAAAGAACACACATGCAATGACTCTGGTTGTTGTTAGTAAAAAGAATACACATGTAATGACACTGGTGGATCCATAGGTGGATTGTGAAAAGAGCACACATGCAATGACTGGTGGATCCATATGTGGTATGTGAAAAGAACACACATGCAATGACTCAGTTGTTGTTAGTAAAAGAACACACATGCAATGACCTTTGGTGGATCCATGTGTGGTCTCTTCAGAGACAACACATGCAATGACACTGGAGGATCCATGTGTGGTCTCTGAAGAGAACACACATTTCAATGACTCTGGTTGTTGTTAGTAAAAAGAACACACATGAAATGACACTGGTGGATCGATGTGTGGTCTCTAAAGAGAACACACATGCAATGACTCTGGTTGTTGTTAGTAAAAAGAGCACACATGCAATGACACTGGTGGATCCATAGGTGGATTGTGAAAAGAACACACATGCAATGACATAGGTAGATCCATGTGTGGTCTCTGAAGAGAACACACATTTCAATGACACTGGTTGTAGTTAGTAAAAAGAACACACATGCAATGACACTGGTGGATCCATAGGTGGATTGTGAAAAGAACACACATGCAATGACACTGGTGGATCCATATGTGGTATGTGAAAAGAACACACATGCAATGACTCCAGTTGTTGTTAGTAAAAATAACACACATGCAATGACACTGGTGGATCCATAGGTGGATTGTGAAAAGAGCACACATGCAATGACATTGGTGGATCCATATGTGGTATGTGAAAAGAACACACATGAAATGACTCCAGTTGTTGTTAGTAAAAATAACACACATGCAATGACACTGGTGGATCCATGTGTGTTCTCTTCAGAGACCACACATGCAATGACACTAGTGGCTCCATGTGTGGTCTCTGAAAAGAACACACATTTCAATGACTCTGGTTGTTGTTAGTAAAAATAACACACATGTAATAACACTTGTGGATCCATGTGTGGTCTCTGAAGAGAACACACATGCAATGACTCTGGTTGTTGTTAGTAAAAAGACCACACATGCAATGACACTGGTGGATCCATAGGTGGATTGTGAAACGAACACACATGCAATGACACTGGTGGATCCATGTGTGGTCTTTGAAGAGAACACACATTTCAATGACACTAGTGGATTCATATGTGCTATGTGAAAACAACACACATGCAATGACACTGGTGGATCCATGTGTCATCTCTGAAGAGAACACACATTTCAATGACTCTAGTTGTTGTTAGTAAAAAGAACACACATGCAATGAACTGGTGGATCCATGTGTGGTCTCTAAAGAGAACACACATGCAATGACACATGTTGTTGTTAGTAAAAGAGCACATGCAATTACCTTTGGTGGATCCATAGGTGGATTGTGAAAAGAACACACATGCAATGACATTGGTGGATCCATATGTGGTATGTGAAAACAACACACATGAAATGACGCTGGTGGATCCATGTGTCATCTCTTAAGAGAACATACAATTCAATGACTCTGGTTGTTAGTATAAAGAACACACATTCAATGACACTGGTGGATCCATGTGTGGTCTCTGAAGAGAACACACATGCAATGACTCTGGTTGTTGTTAGTAAAAAGAGCACATGCAATGATACTAGTGGATCCATAGGTGGATTGTGAAAAGAACACACATGCAATGACCTTTGGTGGATCCATATGTGGTATGTTAAAAGAAGACACATGCAATGACTCTGGTTGTTGTTAGTAAAAAGAATACACGTGCAATGACACTAGTGGATCCATAGGTGGATTGTGAAAAGATCACACATGCAATGACACTGGTGGATCCATACGTGGTATGTGAAAAGAACACACATGCAATTACTCCCTTTATTGGTAGTCAAAAGAACACACATAATGACAACTGGTGGATCCATGTGTGGTCTCTTCAGAGACAACACATGCAATGACACTGGTGGATCCATGTGTGGTCTCTGAAGAGAACACACATTTGAATGACTCTGGTTGTTGTTAGTAAAAAGAACACACATGCAATGACACTGGTGGATCCATGTGTGGTCTCTAAAGAGAACACACATGCAATGACTCTAGTTGTTGTTAGTAAAAAGAGCACACATGCAATGACACTGGTGGATCCATAGGTGGATTGTGAAAAGAACACATGCAATGACACTGGTAGATCCATGTGTGGTCTCTGAAGAGAACACACATGCAATGACTCTGGTTCTTGTTAGTAAAAAGAACACACATGCAATGGCACTGGTGGATCCATAGGTGGATTGTGAAAAGAACACACATGCAATGACACTGGTGGATCCATGTGTGGTCTTTGAAGAGAACACACATTTCAATGACACCGGTGGATTCATATGTGGTATGTGAAAAGAACACACATGCAATGACACTTGTGGATCCATGTGTCATCTCTGAAGAGAACACACATTTCAATGAATCTGGTTGTTGTTAGTAAAAAGAACACACATGCAATGAACTGGTGGATCCATGTGTGGTCTCTAAAGAGAACACACATTTCAATGACTCTGGTTGTTGTTAGTAAAAAGAACACACATGCAATGACACTGGTGGATCCATGTGTGGTCTCTGAAGAGAACACACATGCAATGACTCTGGTTGTTGTTAGGTAAAAGAGCACACATGCCATGACACTGGTGGATCCATAGGTGGATTGTGAAAAGAGCACACATGAAATGACACTGGTGGATCCATGTGTGGTCTCTAAAGAGAACACACATGCAATGACTCTGGTTGTTGTTAGTAAAAAGAATACACATGCAATGACACTAGTGAATCCATAGGTGGATTGTGAAAAGAGCACACATGCAATGACACTGGTGGATCCATATGTGGTATGTGAAAAGAACACACATGCAATGAATTCAGTTGTTGTTAGTAAAAATAACACACATGCAATGACACTGGTGGATCCATGTGTGGTCTCTTCAGAGACAACGCATGCAATGACACTGGTGGATCCATGTGTGGTCTCTGAAGAGAACACACATTTCAAATACTCTGGTTGTTGTTAGTAAAAAGAACACACATGCAATGACACTGGTGGATCCATGTGTGGTCTTTAAAGAGAACACACATGCAATGACTCTGGTTGTTGTTAGTAAAAAGAGCACACATGCAATGACACTGGTGGTTCCGTAGGTGGATTGTGAAAAAGAACAAACATGCAATGACCTTGGTAGATCCATGTTTGGTCTCACAGAAGAACACACATTTCAATGACCTTGGTTGTTGTTAGTAAAAGAGCACACATGCAATGATACTGGTGGATCCATAGGTGGATTGTGAAAAGAGCACACATGCAATGACACTGGTGGATCCATATGTGGTATGTGAAAAGAACACACATGCAATGACTCCAGTTGTTGTTAGTAAAAAGAACACACATGCAATGACAGTGGTGGATCCATGTGTGTTCTCTTGACGACCACATGCAATGACATTTGGTGGATCCATGTGTGGTCTCTGAAGGGAACACACATTTCAATGACTCTGGTTATTGTTAGTAAAAAGAACACACATGCAATAACACTGGTGGATCGATGTGTGGTCTCAAGAGAACACACATGCAATGACTCAGTTGTTGTTAGTAAAAGAGCACACATGCAATGACCTTTGGTGGATCCATAGGTGGATTGTGAAAAGAACACATATGCAATGACACTGGTGGATCCATATGTGGTATGTGAAAAGAACACACATGCAATAACTCTTGTTTTTGTTAGTAAAAAGAACACACATGCAATGACACTGGTGGATCCATATGTGGATTGTGAAAAGAGCGCATGCAATGACACTGTGGATCCATATGTGGTATTTGAAAAGAACACACATGCAATGACTCCGTTGTTGTTAGTAAAAGAACACACATGCAATGACACTGGTGGATCCATGTGTGGTCTTTGAAGATTACAAAAATTTCAATGACACTAGTGGATTCATATGTGGTATGTGAAAACAACACACATGCAATGACACTGGTGGATCCATGTGTCATCTCTGAAGAGAACACACATTTCAACGACTCTGGTTGTTAGTAAAAGAACACACATGCAATGAACTGGTGGATCCATGTGTGGTCTCTAAAGAGAACACACATGCAATGACACAGGTTGTTGTTAGTAAAAAGAGCACACATGCAATGACACTTGGTGGATCCATAGGTGGATTGTGAAAATAACACCAATGCAATGACATTGGTGGATCCATATGTGGTATGTGAAAACAACACACATGCAATGACACGGGTGGATCCATGTGTAGTCTCAAAAGAGACCACACAATTCAGTAACTCTGGTTGTTGTTACTAAAAAGAACACACATGGAATGACACTGGTGGATCCATGTGTGGTCTCTGAAGAGAACAGACATGCAATGAATCTGGTTGTTGTTAGTAAAAAGCGTACACATGTAATGACACTGGTGGATCCATAGGTGGATTGTGAAAAGAACACACATGCAATGACACTCGTGGTTCCATATGTGGTATGTGAAAAAAAACACATGCAATGACTCTGGTTGTTGTTAGTAAAAATATTACACATGCAATGACACTGGTGGATCCATATGTGGTATGTGAAAAGAACACACATGCAATGACTCCAGTTGTTGTTAGTAAAAAGAACACACATGCAATGAACTGGTGGATCCATGTGTGGTCTCTAAAGAGAACACACATTTCAATGACTCTGGTTGTTGTTAGTAAAAAGAACACACATGCAATGACACTGGTGGATCCATGTGTGGTCTCTGAAGAGAACACACATGCAATGACTCTGGTTGTTGTTCGTAAAAAGAGCACACATGCAATGACACTGGTGGATCCATAGGTGGATTGTGAAAAGAACACACATGCAATGACACTGGTGGATCCATATGTGGTATGTTAAAAGAAGACACATGCAATGACTCTGGTTGTTGTTAGTAAAAAGAATACACATGAAATGACACTAGTGAATCCATAGGTGGATTGTGAAAAGAGCACACATGCAATGACACTGGTGGATCCATATGTGGTATGTGAAAAGAACACACATGCAATGACTCCAGTTGTTGTTAGTAAAAAGAACACACATGCAATGACACTGGTGGATCCATGTGTGGTCTCTTTAGAGACAACGCATGCAATGACACTGGTGGATCCATGTGTGGTCTCTGAAGAGAACACACATTTCAATGACTCTGGTTGTTGTTAGTAAAAAGAACACACATGCAATGACACTGGTGGATCCATGTGTGGTCTCTAAAGAGAACACACATGCAATGACTCTGGTTGTTGTTAGTAAAAAGAGCACACATGCAATGACACTGATGGATCCGTAGGTGGATTGTGAAAAAGAACACACATGCAATGACACTGGTAGATCCATGTTTGGTCTCTGAAGAGAACACACATTTCAATGACACTGGTTGTTGTTAGTAAAAAGAACACACATGCAATGATACTGGTGGATCCATAGGTGGATTGTGAAAAGAGAACACATGCAATGACACTGGTGGATCCATATGTGGTATGTGAAAAGAACACACATGCAATGACTCCAGTTGTTGTTAGTAAAAAGAACACACATGCAATGACAGTGGTGGATCCATGTGTGTTCTCTTCAGCGACCACACATGCAATGACACTGGTGGATCCATGTGTGGTCTCTGAAGAGAACACACATTTCAATGACTCTGGTTATTGTTAGTAAAAAGAACACACATGCAATAACACTAGTGGATCGATGTGTGGTCTCTGAAGAGAACACACATGCAATGACTCTGGTTGTTGTTAGTAAAAAGAGCACACATGCAATGACACTGGTGGATCCATAGGTGGATTGTGAAGAGAACACATATGCAATGACACTGATGGATCCATATGTGGTATGTGAAAAGAACACACATGCAATAACTCTTGTTTTTGTTAGTAAATAGAACACACATGCAATGACACTGGTGGATCCATATGTGGATTGTGAAAAGACTGCACATGCAATGACACTGGTGGATCCATATGTGGTATTTGAAAAGAACACACATGCAATGACTCAGTTGTTGTTAGTAAAAAGAACACACATGCAATGACCTTTGGTGGATCCATGTGGTCTTTGAAGAAACACATTTCAATGACACTAGTGGATTCATATGTGGTATGTGAAAACAACACACATGCAATGACCTTTGGTGGATCCATGTGTCATCTGAAGAGAACACACATTTCAATGACTCTGGTTGTTGTTAGTAAAAGAACACACATGCAATGAACTGGTGGATCCATGTGTGGTCTCTAAAGAGAACACATGCAATGACACATGTTGTTGTTAGTAAAAACACACATGCAATGACCTGGTGGATCCATAGGTGGATTGTGAAAAGAACACACATGCAATGACAGTGGTGGATCCATATGTGGTATGTGAAAACAACACACATGCAATGACACTGGTTGATCAAAGTGACGTCTCTTAACAGAACACACAAAACAATGACTCGGTTGTTGTTAGTAAAAAGAACAGACATGCAATGAAACTGGTATATCCATGTGTGGTATCTGAAGAGAACACACATGCAATGACTCTGGTTGTTGTTAGTAAAAAGAGCACACATGCAATGACACTGGTGGATCCATTGGTGTATTGTGAAAAGAACACACATGCAATTACACTGGTGGATCCATATGTGGTATGTTAAAAGAAGACACATGCAATGACTCTGGTTGTTGTTAGTAAAAAGATTACACATGCAATGACACTGGTGGATCCATATGTGGTATGTGAAAAGAACACACATGCAATGACTCCAGTTGTTGTTAGTAAAAAGAACACACATGCAATGAACTGGTGGATCCATGTGGTCTCTAAGAGAACACACATTTCAATGACTCTGGTTGTTGTTAGTAAAAGAACACACATGCAATGACACTGGTGGATCCATGTGTGGTCTCTGAAGAGAACACACATGCAATGACTACGGTTGTTGTTAAGTAAAAGAGCACACATGCAATGACATTGGTGGATCCATTTGTGGATTGTGAAAAGAACACACATGCAATGACACTGGTGGATCCATATGTGGTATGTTAAAAGAAGACACATGCAATGACTCTGGTTGTTGTTAGTAAAAAGAATACACATGAAATGACACTAGTGAATCCATAGGTGGATTGTGAAAAGAGCACACATGCAATGACACTGGTGGATCCATATGTGGTATGTGAAAAGAACACACATGCAATGACTCCAGTTGTTGTTAGTAAAAAGAACACACATGCAATGACAGTGGTGGATCCATGTGGTCTCTTCGAGACAACGCATGCAATGACAGGTGGATCCATGTGTGGTCTCTGAAGAACACACATTTCAATGACTCTGGTTGTTGTTAGTAAAAGAACACACATGCAATGACCTTTGGTGGATCCATGTGTGGTCTCTAAAGAAGAACACATGCAATGACTCGGTTGTTGTTAGTAAAAAGAGCACACATGCAATGACAACGATGGATCCGTGGGTGGATTGTGAAAAGAACACACATGCAATGACAACTGGTAGATCCATGTTTGGTCTCTGAAGAGAACACACATTTCAATGACACGGTTGTTGTTAGTAAAAGAACACACATGCAATGATCTTTGGTGGATCCATAGGTGGATTGTGAAAAGAGAACACATGCAATGACACTGGTGGATCCATATGTGGTATGTGAAAGGAACACACATGCAATGACTCAGTTGTTGTTAGTAAAAAGAACACACATGCAATGACAGGTGGATCCATGTGTGTTCTCTTCGGACCACACATGCAATGACACTGGTGGATCCATGTGGTCTCTGAAGAGAACACACATTTCAATGACTCTGGTTATTGTTAGTAAAAAGAACACACATGCAATAACACTAGTGGATCGATGTGTGGTCTATGAAGAGAACACACATGCAATGACTCTGGTTGTTGTTAGTAAAAAGAGCACACATGCAATGACACTGGTGGATCCATAGGTGGAGTGTGAAGAGAACACATATGCAATGACATGATGGATCCATATGTGGTATGTGAAAAGAACACACATGCAATAACTCTTGTTTTGTTACTAAAAGAACACACATGCAATGACACTGGTGGATCCATATGTGGATTGTGAAAAGAGCGCACATGCAATGACACTGGTGGATCCATATGTGGTATGTGAAAAGAACACACATGCAATGACCCCAGTTGTTGTTAGTAAAAAGAACACACATGCAATGACAGTGGTGGATCCATGTGTGTTCTCTTCAGCGACCACACATGCAATGACACTGGTGGATCCATGTGTGGTCTCTGAAGAGAACACATATTTCAATGAATCTGGTTGTTGTTAGTAAAAAGAACACACATGCAACACACATGCAATGGCACATGTTGTTGTTAGTAAAAAGAGCACACATGCAATGACACTGGTGGATCCATAGGTGGATTGTGAAAAGAACACACATGCAATGACATTGGTGGATCCATATGTGGTATGTGAAAGCAACACATGCAATGACCTGGTGGATCCATGTGTCTCTTAAGAGAACACACAATTCAATGACTCTGGTGTTTGTTAGTAAAAAGAACACACATGCAATAACACTGGTGGATCCATAGGTGGATTGTGAAAAGAACACACATGCAATGACACTGGTGGATCCATGTGTGGTCTTTGAAGAGAACACACATTTCAATGACACCGGTGGATTCATATGTGGTATGTGAAAACAACACACATGCAATGACACTTGTGGATCCATGTGTCATCTCTGAAGAGAACACACATTTCAATGAATCTGGTTGTTGTTAGTAAAAAGAACACACATGCAATGAACTGGTGGATCCATGTGTGGTCTCTAAAGAGAACACACATGCAATGGCACATGTTGTTGTTAGTAAAAAGAGCACACATGCAATGACACTGGTGGATCCATAGGTGGATTGTGAAAAGAACACACATGCAATGACATTGGTGGATCCATATGTGGTATGTGAAAGCAACACACATGCAATGACACTGGTGGATCCATGTGTCGTCTCTTAAGAGAACACACAATTCAATGACTCTGGTTGTTGTTAGTAAAAAGAACACACATGCAATGACACTGGTGGATCCATATGTGGTATGTTAAAAGAACACACATGCAATGATTCTGGTTGTTGTTAGTAAAAAGAATACACATGTAATGACACTGGTGGATCCATAGGTGGATTGTGAAAAGAGCACACATGCAATGACACTGGTGGATCCATATGTGGTATGTCAAAAGAACACACATGCAATGACTCCAGTTGTTGTTAGTAAAAGAACACATGCAATGACCTTTGGTGGATCCATGTGTGGTCTCTTCAGAGACAACACATGCAATGACACTGGAGGATCCATGTGTGGTCTCTGAAGAGAACACACATTTCAATGACTCTGGTTGTTGTTAGTAAAAAGAACACACATGCAATGACACTGGTGGATCGATGCGTGGTCTCTAAAGAGAACACACATGCAATGACTCTGGTTGTTGTTAGTAAAAAGAGCACACATGCAATGACACTGGTGGATCCATAGGTGGATTGTGAAAAGAACACACATGCAATGACATAGGTAGATCCATGTGTGGTCTCTGAAGAGAACACACATTTCAATGACACTGGTTGTAGTTAGTAAAAAGAACACACATGCAATGACACTGGTGGATCCATAGGTGGATTGTGAAAAGAACACACATGCAATGACACTGGTGGATCCATGTGTGGTCTTTGAAGAGAACACACATTTCAATGACACCGGTGGATTCATATGTGGTATGTGAAAACAACACACATGCAATGACACTTGTGGATCCATGTGTCATCTCTGAAGAGAACACACATTTCAATGAATCTGGTTGTTGTTAGTAAAAAGAACACACATGCAACACACATGCAATGGCACATGTTGTTGTTAGTAAAAAGAGCACACATGCAATGACACTGGTGGATCCATAGGTGGATTGTGAAAAGAACACACATGCAATGACATTGGTGGATCCATATGTGGTATGTGAAAGCAACACACATGCAATGACACTGGTGGATCCATGTGTCGTCTCTTAAGAGAACACACAATTCAATGACTCTGGTTGTTGTTAGTAAAAAGAACACACATGCAATGACACTGGTGGATCCATATGTGGTATGTTAAAAGAACACACATGCAATGACTCTGGTTGTTGTTAGTAAAAAGAATACACATGTAATGACACTGGTGGATCCATAGGTGGATTGTGAAAAGAGCACACATGCAATGACACTGGTGGATCCATATGTGGTATGTGAAAAGAACACACATGCAATGACTCCAGTTGTTGTTAGTAAAAAGAACACACATGCAATGACACTGGTGGATCCATGTGTGGTCTCTTCAGAGACAACACATGCAATGACACTGGAGGATCCATGTGTGGTCTCTGAAGAGAACACACATTTCAATGACTCTGGTTGTTGTTAGTAAAAAGAACACACATGAAATGACACTGGTGGATCGATGTGTGGTCTCTAAAGAGAACACACATGCAATGACTCTGGTTGTTGTTAGTAAAAAGAGCACACATGCAATGACACTGGTGGATCCATAGGTGGATTGTGAAAAGAACACACATGCAATGACATAGGTAGATCCATGTGTGGTCTCTGAAGAGAACACACATTTCAATGACACTGGTTGTAGTTAGTAAAAAGAACACACATGCAATGACACTGGTGGATCCATAGGTGGATTGTGAAAAGAACACACATGCAATGACACTGGTGGATCCATATGTGGTATGTGAAAAGAACACACATGCAATGACTCCAGTTGTTGTTAGTAAAAATAACACACATGCAATGACACTGGTGGATCCATAGGTGGATTGTGAAAAGAGCACACATGCAATGACATTGGTGGATCCATATGTGGTATGTGAAAAGAACACACATGCAATGACTCCAGTTGTTGTTAGTAAAAAGAACACACATGCAATGACACTGGTGGATCCATATGTGGTATGTTAAAAGAACACACATGCAATGACTCTGGTTGTTGTTAGTAAAAAGAATACACATGTAATGACACTGGTGGATCCATAGGTGGATTGTGAAAAGAGCACACATGCAATGACACTGGTGGATCCATATGTGGTATGTGAAAAGAACACACATGCAATGACTCCAGTTGTTGTTAGTAAAAAGAACACACATGCAATGACACTGGTGGATCCATGTGTGGTCTCTTCAGAGACAACACATGCAATGACACTGGAGGATCCATGTGTGGTCTCTGAAGAGAACACACATTTCAATGACTCTGGTTGTTGTTAGTAAAAAGAACACACATGAAATGACACTGGTGGATCGATGTGTGGTCTCTAAAGAGAACACACATGCAATGACTCTGGTTGTTGTTAGTAAAAAGAGCACACATGCAATGACACTGGTGGATCCATAGGTGGATTGTGAAAAGAACACACATGCAATGACATAGGTAGATCCATGTGTGGTCTCTGAAGAGAACACACATTTCAATGACACTGGTTGTAGTTAGTAAAAAGAACACACATGCAATGACACTGGTGGATCCATAGGTGGATTGTGAAAAGAACACACATGCAATGACACTGGTGGATCCATATGTGGTATGTGAAAAGAACACACATGCAATGACTCCAGTTGTTGTTAGTAAAAATAACACATGCAATGACACTGGTGGATCCATAGGTGGATTGTGAAAAGAGCACACATGCAATGACATTGGTGGATCCATATGTGGTATGTGAAAAGAACACACATGCAATGACTCCAGTTGTTGTTAGTAAAAATAACACACATGCAATGACACTGGTGGATCCATGTGTGTTCTCTTCAGAGACCACACATGCAATGACACTAGTGGCTCCATGTGTGGTCTCTGAAAAGAACACACATTTCAATGACTCTGGTTGTTGTTAGTAAAAATAACACACATGTAATAACACTTGTGGATCCATGTGTGGTCTCTGAAGAGAACACACATGCAATGACTCTGGTTGTTGTTAGTAAAAAGACCACACATGCAATGACACTGGTGGATCCATAGGTGGATTGTGAAACGAACACACATGCAATGACACTGGTGGATCCATGTGTGGTCTTTGAAGAGAACACACATTTCAATGACACTAGTGGATTCATATGTGCTATGTGAAAACAACACACATGCAATGACACTGGTGGATCCATGTGTCATCTCTGAAGAGAACACACATTTCAATGACTCTAGTTGTTGTTAGTAAAAAGAACACACATGCAATGAACTGGTGGATCCATGTGTGGTCTCTAAAGAGAACACACATGCAATGACACATGTTGTTGTTAGTAAAAAGAGCACACATGCAATTACACTGGTGGATCCATAGGTGGATTGTGAAAAGAACACACATGCAATGACATTGGTGGATCCATATGTGGTATGTGAAAACAACACACATGAAATGACGCTGGTGGATCCATGTGTCATCTCTTAAGAGAACATACAATTCAATGACTCTGGTTGTTAGTATAAAGAACACACATTCAATGACACTGGTGGATCCATGTGTGGTCTCTGAAGAGAACACACATGCAATGACTCTGGTTGTTGTTAGTAAAAAGAGCACACATGCAATGATACTAGTGGATCCATAGGTGGATTGTGAAAAGAACACACATGCAATGACACTGGTGGATCCATATGTGGTATGTTAAAAGAAGACACATGCAATGACTCTGGTTGTTGTTAGTAAAAAGAATACACGTGCAATGACACTAGTGGATCCATAGGTGGATTGTGAAAAGATCACACATGCAATGACACTGGTGGATCCATACGTGGTATGTGAAAAGAACACACATGCAATTACTCCCGTTGTTGTTAGTTAAAAGAACACACACGCAATGACACTGGTGGATCCATGTGTGGTCTCTTCAGAGACAACACATGCAATGACACTGGTGGATCCATGTGTGGTCTCTGAAGAGAACACACATTTGAATGACTCTGGTTGTTGTTAGTAAAAAGAACACACATGCAATGACACTGGTGGATCCATGTGTGGTCTCTAAAGAGAACACACATGCAATGACTCTAGTTGTTGTTAGTAAAAAGAGCACACATGCAATGACACTGGTGGATCCATAGGTGGATTGTGAAAAGAACACACATGCAATGACACTGGTAGATCCATGTGTGGTCTCTGAAGAGAACACACATGCAATGACTCTGGTTCTTGTTAGTAAAAAGAACACACATGCAATGGCACTGGTGGATCCATAGGTGGATTGTGAAAAGAACACACATGCAATGACACTGGTGGATCCATGTGTGGTCTTTGAAGAGAACACACATTTCAATGACACCGGTGGATTCATATGTGGTATGTGAAAAGAACACACATGCAATGACACTTGTGGATCCATGTGTCATCTCTGAAGAGAACACACATTTCAATGAATCTGGTTGTTGTTAGTAAAAAGAACACACATGCAATGAACTGGTGGATCCATGTGTGGTCTCTAAAGAGAACACACATTTCAATGACTCTGGTTGTTGTTAGTAAAAAGAACACACATGCAATGACACTGGTGGATCCATGTGTGGTCTCTGAAGAGAACACACATGCAATGACTCTGGTTGTTGTTCGTAAAAAGAGCACACATGCAATGACACTGGTGGATCCATAGGTGGATTGTGAAAAGAACACACATGCAATGACACTGGTGGATCCATATGTGGTATGTTAAAAGAAGACACATGCAATGACTCTGGTTGTTGTTAGTAAAAAGAATACACATGCAATGACACTAGTGAATCCATAGGTGGATTGTGAAAAGAGCACACATGCAATGACACTGGTGGATCCATATGTGGTATGTGAAAAGAACACACATGCAATGAATTCAGTTGTTGTTAGTAAAAATAACACACATGCAATGACACTGGTGGATCCATGTGTGGTCTCTTCAGAGACAACGCATGCAATGACACTGGTGGATCCATGTGTGGTCTCTGAAGAGAACACACATTTCAAATACTCTGGTTGTTGTTAGTAAAAAGAACACACATGCAATGACACTGGTGGATCCATGTGTGGTCTTTAAAGAGAACACACATGCAATGACTCTGGTTGTTGTTAGTAAAAAGAGCACACATGCAATGACACTGGTGGTTCCGTAGGTGGATTGTGAAAAAGAACAAACATGCAATGACACTGGTAGATCCATGTTTGGTCTCTGAAGAGAACACACATTTCAATGACACTGGTTGTTGTTAGTAAAAAGAACACACATGCAATGATACTGGTGGATCCATAGGTGGATTGTGAAAAGAGCACACATGCAATGACACTGGTGGATCCATATGTGGTATGTGAAAAGAACACACATGCAATGACTCCAGTTGTTGTTAGTAAAAAGAACACACATGCAATGACAGTGGTGGATCCATGTGTGTTCTCTTCAGCGACCACACATGCAATGACACTGGTGGATCCATGTGTGGTCTCTGAAGGGAACACACATTTCAATGACTCTGGTTATTGTTAGTAAAAAGAACACACATGCAATAACACTGGTGGATCGATGTGTGGTCTCTGAAGAGAACACACATGCAATGACTCTGGTTGTTGTTAGTAAAAAGAGCACACATGCAATGACACTGGTGGATCCATAGGTGGATTGTGAAAAGAACACATATGCAATGACACTGGTGGATCCATATGTGGTATGTGAAAAGAACACACATGCAATAACTCTTGTTTTTGTTAGTAAAAAGAACACACATGCAATGACACTGGTGGATCCATATGTGGATTGTGAAAAGAGCGCACATGCAATGACACTGGTGGATCCATATGTGGTATTTGAAAAGAACACACATGCAATGACTCCAGTTGTTGTTAGTAAAAAGAACACACATGCAATGACACTGGTGGATCCATGTGTGGTCTTTGAAGAGAACACACATTTCAATGACACTAGTGGATTCATATGTGGTATGTGAAAACAACACACATGCAATGACAACAGTGGATCCATGTGTCATCTCTGAAGAACACACATTTCAATGACTCTGGTTGTTGTTAGTAAAAAGAACACAAAGGCAATGAACTGGTGGATCCATGTGTGGTCTCTAAAGAGAACACACATGCAATGACACATGTTGTTGTTAGTAAAAAGAGCACACATGCAATGACACTGGTGGATCCATAGGTGGATTGTGAAAAGAACACACATGCAATGACATTGGTGGATCCATATGTGGTATGTGAAAACAACACACATGCAATGACACTGGTGGATCCATGTGTCGTCTCTTAAGAGAAGACACAATTCAATGACTCGTTGTTGTTAGTAAAAAGAATGACATGCAATGAACTCAGATATCCATGTGTGGTCTCTGAAGAGAACACACATGCAATGACTCTGGTTGTTGTTAGTAAAAAGAGCACACATGCAATGACACTGGTGGATCCATAGGTGGATTGTGAAAAGAACACACATGCAATGACACTGGTGGATCCATATGTGGTATGTTAAAAGAAGACACATGCAATGACTCTGGTTGTTGTTAGTAAAAATATTACACATGCAATGACACTGGTGGATCCATATGTGGTATGTGAAAAGAACACACATGCAATGACTCCAGTTGTTGTTAGTAAAAAGAACACACATGCAATGAATCAGTGGATCCATGTGTGGTCTCTAAAGAAACACACATTTCAATGACTCTGGTTGTTGTTAGTAAAAAGACCACACATGCAATGTCACTGGTGGATCCATGTGTGGTCTCTGAAGAGAACACACATGCAATGACTCTGGTTGTTGTTCGTAAAAAGAGCACACATGCAATGACACTGGTGGATCCATAGGTGGATTGTGAAAAGAACACACATGCAATGACACTGGTGGATCCATATGTGGTATGTTAAAAGAAGACACATGCAATGACTCTGGTTGTTGTTAGTAAAAAGAATACACATGAAATGACACTAGTGAATCCATAGGTGGATTGTGAAAAGAGCACACATGCAATGACACTGGTGGATCCATATGTGGTATGTGAAAAGAACACACATGCAATGACTCAGGTTGTTGTTAGTAAAAAGAACACACATGCAATGACCTTTGGTGGATCCATGTGGTCTCTTTAGAGACAACGCATGCAATGACATCAGTGGATCCATGTGTGGTCTCTGAAGAACACACATTTCAATGACTCTGGTTGTTGTTAGTAAAAGAACACACATGCAATGACATGGTGGATCCATGTGTGGTCTCTAAAGAGAACACACATGCAATGACTCTGGTTGTTGTTAGTAAAAAGAGCACACATGCAATGACACTGATGGATCCGTAGGTGGATTGTGAAAAAGAACACACATGCAATGACACTGGTAGATCCATGTTTGGTCTCTGAAGAGAACACACATTTCAATGACACTGGTTGTTGTTAGTAAAAAGAACACACATGCAATGATACTGGTGGATCCATAGGTGGATTGTGAAAAGAGAACACATGCAATGACACTGGTGGATCCATATGTGGTATGTGAAAAGAACACACATGCAATGACTCCAGTTGTTGTTAGTAAAAAGAACACACATGCAATGACAGTGGTGGATCCATGTGTGTTCTCTTCAGCGACCACACATGCAATGACACTGGTGGATCCATGTGTGGTCTCTGAAGAGAACACATTTCAATGACTCTGGTTATTGTTAGTAAAAAGAACACACATGCAATAACACTAGTGGATCGATGTGTGGTCTATGAAGAGAGAACACACATGCAATGACTCTGGTTGTTGTTAGTAAAAAGAGCACACATGCAATGACACTGGTGGATCCATAGGTGGATTGTGAAGAGAACACATATGCAATGACACTGATGGATCCATATGTGGTATGTGAAAAGAACACACATGCAATAACTCTTGTTTTTGTTAGTAAAAAGAACACACATGCAATGACACTGGTGGATCCATATGTGGATTGTGAAAAGAGCGCACATGCAATGACACTGGTGGATCCATATGTGGTATGTGAAAAGAACACACATGCAATGACCCCAGTTGTTAGTAAAAAGAACACACATGCAATGACAGTGGTGGATCCATGTGTGTTCTCTTCAGCGACCACACATGCAATGACACTGGTGGATCCATGTGTGGTCTCTGAAGAGAACACACATTTCAATGACTCTGGTTATTGTTAGTAAAAAGAACACACATGCAATAACACTAGTGGATCGATGTGTGGTCTCTGAAGAGAACACACATGCAATGACTCTGGTTGTTGTTAGTAAAAAGAGCACACATGCAATGACACTGGTGGATCCATAGGTGGATTGTGAAGAGAACACATATGCAATGACACTGATGGATCCATATGTGGTATGTGAAAAGAACACACATGCAATAACTCTTGTTTTTGTTAGTAAAAAGAACACACATGCAATGACACTGGTGGATCCATATGTGGATTGTGAAAAGAGCGCACATGCAATGACACTGGTGGATCCATATGTGGTATTTGAAAAGAACACACATGCAATGACTCCAGTTGTTGTTAGTAAAAAGAACACACATGCAATGACACTGGTGGATCCATGTGTGGTCTTTGAAGAGAACACACATTTCAATGACACTAGTGGATTCATATGTGGTATGTGAAAACAACACACATGCAATGACACTGGTGGATCCATGTGTCATCTCTAAAGAGAACACACATTTCAATGACTCTGGTTGTTGTTAGAAAAAAGAACACACATGCAATGAACTGGTGGATCCATGTGTGGTCTCTAAAGAGAACACACATGCAATGACACATGTTGTTGTTAGTAAAAAGAGCACACATGCAATGACACTGGTGGATCCATAGGTGGATTGTGAAAAGAACACACATGCAATGACATTGGTGGATCCATATGTGGTATGTGAAAACAACACACATGCAATGACACTGGTGGATCCATGTGTCGTCTCTTAAGAGAACACACAATTCAATGACTCTGGTTGTTGTTAGTAAAAAGAACAGACATGCAATGACACTGGTGGATCCATGTGTGGTCTCTAAAGAGAACACACATGCAATGACTCTGGTTGTTGTTAGTAAAAAGAGCACACATGCAATGACACTGGTGGATCCATAGGTGGATTGTGAAAAGAACACACATGCAATGACACTGGTGGATCCATATGTGGTATGTTAAAAGAAGACACATGCAATGACTCTGGTTGTTGTTAGTAAAAAGATTACACATGCAATGACACTGGTGGATCCATATGTGGTATGTGAAAAGAACACACATGCAATGACTCCAGTTGTTGTTAGTAAAAAGAACACACATGCAATGACACTGGTGGATCCATGTGTGGTCTCTTCAGAGACAACACATGCAATGACACTGGTGGATCCATGTGTGGTCTCTTCAGCGACCACACATGCAATGACACTGGTGGATCCATGTGTGGTCTCTGAAGAGAATACACATTTCAATGACTCTGGTTATTGTTAGTAAAAAGAACACACATGCAATAACATCAGGATCCATGTGTGGTCTCTGAACAGAACACACATGCAATGACTCTGGTTGTTGTTAGTAAAAAGAACACACATGCAATGACACTGGTGGATCCATAGGTGGATTGTGAAAAGAACACATATGCAATGACACTGGTGGATCCATATGTGGTATGTGAAAAGAACACACATGCAATAACTCTTGTTTTTGTTAGTAAAAAGAACACACATGCAATGACACTGGTGGATCCATATGTGGATTGTGAAAAGAGCGCACATGCAATGACACTGGTGGATCCATATGTGGTATTTGAAAAGAACACACATGCAATAACTCTTGTTGTTGTTAGTAAAAAGAACACACATGCAATGACACTGGTGGATCCATATGTGGATTGTGAAAAGAGTGCACATGCAATGACACTGGTGGATCCATATGTGGTATTTGAAAAGAACACACATGCAATGACTCTACTTGTTGTTAGTAAAAAGAACACACATGCAATGACACTGGTGGATCCATGTGTGGTCTTTGAAGAGAACACACATTTCAATGACACTAGTGGATTCATATGTGGTATGTGAAAACAACACACATGCAATGACACTGGTGGATCCATGTGTCATCTCTGAAGAGAACACACATTTCAATGACTCTGGTTGTTGTTAGTAAAAAGAACACACATGCAATGAACTGGTGGATCCATGTGTGGTCTCTAAAGAGAACACACATGCAATGACACATGTTGTTGTTAGTAAAAAGAGCACACATGCAATGACACTGGTGGATCCATAGGTGGATTGTGAAAAGAACACACATGCAATGACATTGGTGGATACATATGTGGTATGTGAAAACAACACACATGCAATGACACTGGTGGATCCATGTGTCGTCTCTTAAGAGAACACACAATTCAATGACTCTTGTTGTTGTTAGTAAAAAGAACACACATGCAATGACACTGGTGGATCCATGTGTGGTCTCTGAAGAGAACACACATGCAATGACTCTGGTTGTTGTTAGTAAAAAGAGCACACATGCAATGACACTGGTGGATCCATAGGTGGATTGTGAAAAGAACACACATGCAATGACACTGGTGGATCCATATGTGGTATGTTAAAAGAAGACACATGCAATGACTCTGGTTGTTTTTAGTAAAAAGATTACACATGCAATGACACTAGTGGATCCATAGGTGGATTGTGAAAACAGCACACATGCAATGACACTGGTGGATCCATATGTGGTATGTGAAAAGAACACACATGCAATGACTCCAGTTGTTTTTAGTAAAAAGAACACACATGCAATGACACTGGTGGATCCATGTGTGGTCTCTTCAGAGACAACACATGCAATGACATCAGGATCCATGTGTGGTCTCTTCAGCGACCACACATGCAATGACACTGGTGGATCCATGTGTGGTCTCTGAAGAGAACACACATTTCAATGACTCTGGTTATTGTTAGTAAAAAGAACACACATCCAATAACACTGGTGGATCGATGTGTGCTCTCTGAAGAGAACACACATGCAATGACTCTGGTTGTTGTTAGTGAAAAGAGCACACATGCAATGACACTGGTGGATCCATAGGTGGATTGTGAAAAGAACACACATGCAATGACACTGGTGGATCCATATGTGGTATGTGAAAAGAACACACATGCAATAACTCTTGTTGTTGTTAGTAAAAAGAACACACATGCAATGACACTGGTGGATCCATATGTGGATTGTGAAAAGAGCGCACATGCAATGACACTGGTGGATCCATTTGTGGTATTTGAAAAGAACCCACATGCAATGACTCCAGTTGTTGTTAGTAAAAAGAACAAACATGCAATGACACTGGTGGATCCATGTGTGGTCTTTGAAGAGAACACACATTTCAATGACACTAGTGGATTCATATGTGGTATGTGAAAACAACACACATGCAATGACACTGGTGGATCCATGTGTCATCTCTGAAGAGAACACACATTTCAATGACTCTGGTTGTTGTTAGTAAAAAGAACACACATGCAATGAACTGGTGGATCCATGTGTGGTCTCTAAAGAGAACACACATGCAATGACACATGTTGTTGTTAGTAAAAAGAGCACACATGCAATGACACTGGTGGATCCATAGGTGGATTGTGAAAAGAACACACATGCAATGACATTGGTGGATCCATATGTGGTATGTGAAAACAACACACATGCAATGACACTGGTGGATCCATGTGTCGTCTCTTAAGAGAACACACAATTCAATGACTCTGGTTGTTGTTAGTAAAAAGAACAGACATGCAATGAACCTGGTATATCCATGTGTGGTCTCTGAAGAGAACACACATGCAATGACTCTGGTTGTTGTTAGTAAAAAGAGCACACATGCAATGACACTGGTGGATCCATTGGTGGATTGTGAAAAGAACACACATGCAATGACACTGGTGGATCCATATGTGGTATGTTAAAAGAAGACACATGCAATGACTCTGGTTGTTGTTAGTAAAAAGATTACACATGCAATGACACTGGTGGATCCATATGTGGTATGTGAAAAGAACACACATGCAATGACTCCAGTTGTTGTTAGTAAAAAGAACACACATGCAATGAACTGGTGGATCCATGTGTGGTCTCTAAAGAGAACACACATTTCAATGACTCTGGTTGTTGTTAGTAAAAAGAACACACATGCAATGACACTGGTGGATCCATGTGTGGTCTCTGAAGAGAACACACATGCAATGACTCTGGTTGTTGTTATTGAAAAGAGCACACATGCAATGACACTGGTGGATCCATAGGTGGATTGTGAAAAGAACACACATGCAATGACACTGGTGGATCCATATGTGGTATGTTAAAAGAAGACACATGCAATGACTCTGGTTGTTGTTAGTAAAAAGAATACACATGAAATGACACTAGTGAATCCATAGGTGGATTGTGAAAAGAGAACACATGCAATGACACTGGTGGATCCATATGTGGTATGTGAAAAGAACACACATGCAATGACTCCAGTTGTTGTTAGTAAAAAGAACACACATGCAATGACACTGGTGGATCCATGTGTGGTCTCTTCAGAGACAACGCATGCAATGACACTGGTGGATCCATGTGTGGTCTCTGAAGAGAACACACATTTCAATGACTCTGGTTGTTGTTAGTAAAAAGAACACACATGCAATGACACTGGTGGATCCATGTGTGGTCTCTAAAGAGAACACACATGCAATGACTCTGGTTGTTGTTAGTAAAAAGAGCACACATGCAATGACACTGATGGATCCATAGGTGGATTGTGAAAAAGAACACACATGCAATGACACTGGTAGATCCATGTTTGGTCTCTGAAGAGAACACACATTTCAATGACACTGGTTGTTGTTAGTAAAAAGAACACACATGCAATGATACTGGTGGATCCATAGGTGGATTGTGAAAAGAGAACACATGCAATGACACTGGTGGATCCATATGTGGTATGTGAAAAGAACACACATGCAATGACTCCAGTTGTTGTTAGTAAAAAGAACACACATGCAATGATAGCGGTGGTGGATCCATGTGTGTTCTCTTCAAACTCCACGATGCAATGACACTGGTGGATCCATGTGTGGTCTCTGAAGAGAACACACATTTCAATGACTCTGGTTATTGTTAGTAAAAAGAACACACATGCAATAACACTAGTGGATCGATGTGTGGTCTATGAAGAGAACACACATGCAATGACTCTGGTTGTTGTTAGTAAAAAGAGCACACATGCAATGACACTGGTGGATCCATAGGTGGATTGTGAAGAGAACACATATGCAATGACACTGATGGATCCATATGTGGTATGTGAAAAGAACACACATGCAATAACTCTTGTTTTTGTTAGTAAAAAGAACACACATGCAATGACACTGGTGGATCCATATGTGGATTGTGAAAAGAGCGCACATGCAATGACACTGGTGGATCCATATGTGGTATGTGAAAAGAACACACATGCAATGACCCCAGTTGTTGTTAGTAAAAAGAACACACATGCAATGACAGTGGTGGATCCATGTGTGTTCTCTTCAGCGACCACACATGCAATGACACTGGTGGATCCATGTGTGGTCTCTGAAGAGAACACACATTTCAATGACTCTGGTTATTGTTAGTAAAAAGAACACACATGCAATAACACTAGTGGATCGATGTGTGGTCTCTGAAGAGAACACACATGCAATGACTCTGGTTGTTGTTAGTAAAAAGAGCACACATGCAATGACACTGGTGGATCCATAGGTGGATTGTGAAGAGAACACATATGCAATGACACTGATGGATCCATATGTGGTATGTGAAAAGAACACACATGCAATAACTCTTGTTTTTGTTAGTAAAAAGAACACACATGCAATGACACTGGTGGATCCATATGTGGATTGTGAAAAGAGCGCACATGCAATGACACTGGTGGATCCATATGTGGTATTTGAAAAGAACACACATGCAATGACTCCAGTTGTTGTTAGTAAAAAGAACACACATGCAATGACACTGGTGGATCCATGTGTGGT
This sequence comes from Avena insularis, assembly GCA_023614405.1. NCBI lineage: Eukaryota > Viridiplantae > Streptophyta > Magnoliopsida > Poales > Poaceae > Avena > Avena insularis. The sequence goes on from JAJUPC010000779.1 coordinate 55,330, forward strand.
CTTTGAAGAGAACACACATTTCAATGACACTAGTGGATTCATATGTGGTATGTGAAAACAACACACATGCAATGACACTGGTGGATCCATGTGTCATCTCTGAAGAGAACACACATTTCAATGACTCTGGTTGTTGTTAGTAAAAAGAACACACATGCAATGAACTGGTGGATCCATGTGTGGTCTCTAAAGAGAACACACATGCAATGACACATGTTGTTGTTAGTAAAAAGAGCACACATGCAATGACACTGGTGGATCCATAGGTGGATTGTGAAAAGAACACACATGCAATGACATTGGTGGATCCATATGTGGTATGTGAAAACAACACACATGCAATGACACTGGTGGATCCATGTGTCGTCTCTTAAGAGAACACACAATTCAATGACTCTGGTTGTTGTTAGTAAAAAGAACAGACATGCAATGAACCTGGTATATCCATGTGTGGTCTCTGAAGAGAACACACATGCAATGACTCTGGTTGTTGTTAGTAAAAAGAGCACACATGCAATGACACTGGTGGATCCATTGGTGGATTGTGAAAAGAACACACATGCAATGACACTGGTGGATCCATATGTGGTATGTTAAAAGAAGACACATGCAATGACTCTGGTTGTTGTTAGTAAAAAGATTACACATGCAATGACACTGGTGGATCCATATGTGGTATGTGAAAAGAACACACATGCAATGACTCCAGTTGTTGTTAGTAAAAAGAACACACATGCAATGAACTGGTGGATCCATGTGTGGTCTCTAAAGAGAACACACATTTCAATGACTCTGGTTGTTGTTAGTAAAAAGAACACACATGCAATGACACTGGTGGATCCATGTGTGGTCTCTGAAGAGAACACACATGCAATGACTCTGGTTGTTGTTCGTAAAAAGAGCACACATGCAATGACACTGGTGGATCCATAGGTGGATTGTGAAAAGAACACACATGCAATGACACTGGTGGATCCATATGTGGTATGTTAAAAGAAGACACATGCAATGACTCTGGTTGTTGTTAGTAAAAAGAATACACATGAAATGACACTAGTGAATCCATAGGTGGATTGTGAAAAGAGCACACATGCAATGACACTGGTGGATCCATATGTGGTATGTGAAAAGAACACATGCAATGACTCCAGTTGTTGTTAGTAAAAGAACACATGCAATGACACTGGTGGATCCATGTGTGGTCTCTTCAGAGACAACGCATGCAATGACACTGGTGGATCCATGTGTGGTCTCTGAAGAGAACACACATTTCAATGACTCTGGTTGTTGTTAGTAAAAAGAACACACATGCAATGACACTGGTGGATCCATGTGTGGTCTCTAAAGAGAACACACATGCAATGACTCTGGTTGTTGTTAGTAAAAAGAGCACACATGCAATGACACTGATGGATCCGTAGGTGGATTGTGAAAAAGAACACACATGCAATGACACTGGTAGATCCATGTTTGGTCTCTGAAGAGAACACACATTTCAATGACAAGTTGTTGTTAGTAAAAGAACACACATGCAATGATCTGGTGGATCCATAGGTGGATTGTGAAAGAGAACACATGCAATGACAGTGGATCCATATGTGGTATGTGAAAAGAACACACATGCAATGACTCCAGTTGTTGTTAGTAAAAAGAACACACATGCAATGACATGGTGGATCCATGTGTGTTCTCTTCAGACCACACATGCAATGACATCAGGTGGATCCATGTGTGGTCTCTGAGAACACACATTTCAATGACTCTGGTTATTGTTAGTAAAAAGAACACACATGCAATAACACTAGTGGATCGATGTGTGGTCTATGAAGAGAACACACATGCAATGACTCTGGTTGTTGTTAGTAAAAAGAGCACACATGCAATGACACTGGTGGATCCATAGGTGGATTGTGAAGAGAACACATATGCAATGACACTGATGGATCCATATGTGGTATGTGAAAAGAACACACATGCAATAACTCTTGTTTTTGTTAGTAAAAAGAACACACATGCAATGACACTGGTGGATCCATATGTGGATTGTGAAAAGAGCGCACATGCAATGACACTGGTGGATCCATATGTGGTATGTGAAAAGAACACACATGCAATGACCCCAGTTGTTGTTAGTAAAAAGAACACACATGCAATGACAGTGGTGGATCCAGGTGTGTTCTCTTCAGCGACCACACATGCAATGACACTGGTGGATCCATGTGTGGTCTCTGAAGAGAACACACATTTCAATGACTCTGGTTATTGTTAGTAAAAAGAACACACATGCAATAACACTAGTGGATCGATGTGTGGTCTCAAGAGAACACACATGCAATGACTCAGTTGTTGTTAGTAAAAAGAGCACACATGCAATGACACTGGTGGATCCATAGGTGGATTGTGAAGAGAACACATATGCAATGACACTGATGGATCCATATGTGGTATGTGAAAAGAACACACATGCAATAACTCTTGTTTTTGTTAGTAAAAAGAACACACATGCAATGACACTGGTGGATCCATATGTGGATTGTGAAAAGAGCACATGCAATGACACTGTGGATCCATATGTGGTATTTGAAAAGAACACATGCAATGACTCCAGTTGTTGTTAGTAAAAGAACACACATGCAATGACACTTGGTGGATCCATGTGTGGTCTTTGAGAGAACACACATTTCAATGACACTAGTGGATTCATATGTGGTATGTGAAAACAACACACATGCAATGACACTGGTGGATCCATGTGTCATCTCTAAAGAACACACATTTCAATGACTCTGGTTGTTGTGAGTAGAAAGAACACACATGCAATGACACTGGTGGATCCATGTGTGGTCTCTAAAGAGAACACACATGCAATGACACATGTTGTTGTTAGTAAAAAGAGCACACATGCAATGACACTGGTGGATCCATAGGTGGATTGTGAAAAGAACACACATGCAATGACATTGGTGGATCCATGTGTGGTATGAAAACAACACACATGCAATGACATGGTGGATCCATGTGTCTCTTAAGAGAACACACAATTCAATGACTCTGGTTGTTGTTAGTAAAAAGAACAGACATGCAATGACCTTTGGTGGATCCATGTGTGGTCTCTAAAGAAAACACACATGCAATGACTCTGTTGTTGTTTGTTAAAAGAGCACACATGCAATGACACTGGTGGATCCATAGGTGGATTGTGAAAAGAACACACATGCAATGACACTGGTGGATCCATATGTGGTATGTTAAAAGAAGACACATGCAATGACTCTGGTTGTTGTTAGTAAAAAGATTACACATGCAATGACACTGGTGGATCCATATGTGGTATGTGAAAAGAACACACATGCAATGACTCCAGTTGTTGTTAGTAAAAAGAACACACATGCAATGACACTGGTGGATCCATGTGTGGTCTCTTCAGAGACAACACATGCAATGACACTGGTGGATCCATGTGTGGTCTCTTCAGCGACCACACATGCAATGACACTGGTGGATCCATGTGTGGTCTCTGAAGAGAATACACATTTCAATGACTCTGGTTATTGTTAGTAAAAAGAACACACATGCAATAACACTGGTGGATCGATGTGTGGTCTCTGAAGAGAACACACATGCAATGACTCTGGTTGTTGTTAGTAAAAAGAACACACATGCAATGACACTGGTGGATCCATAGGTGGATTGTGAAAAGAACACATATGCAATGACACTGGTGGATCCATATGTGGTATGTGAAAAGAACACACATGCAATAACTCTTGTTTTTGTTAGTAAAAAGAACACACATGCAATGACACTGGTGGATCCATATGTGGATTGTGAAAAGAGCGCACATGCAATGACACTGGTGGATCCATATGTGGTATTTGAAAAGAACACACATGCAATAACTCTTGTTGTTGTTAGTAAAAAGAACACACATGCAATGACACTGGTGGATCCATATGTGGATTGTGAAAAGAGTGCACATGCAATGACACTGGTGGATCCATATGTGGTATTTGAAAAGAACACACATGCAATGACTCTACTTGTTGTTAGTAAAAAGAACACACATGCAATGACACTGGTGGATCCATGTGTGGTCTTTGAAGAGAACACACATTTCAATGACACTAGTGGATTCATATGTGGTATGTGAAAACACAACACTTGCAATGACACTGGTGGATCCATGTGTCATCTCTGAAGAGAACACACATTTCAATGACTCTGGTTGTTGTTAGTAAAAAGAACACACATGCAATGAACTGGTGGATCCATGTGTGGTCTCTAAAGAGAACACACATGCAATGACACATGTTGTTGTTAGTAAAAAGAGCACACATGCAATGACACTGGTGGATCCATAGGTGGATTGTGAAAAGAACACACATGCAATGACATTGGTGGATACATATGTGGTATGTGAAAACAACACACATGCAATGACACTGGTGGATCCATGTGTCGTCTCTTAAGAGAACACACAATTCAATGACTCTTGTTGTTGTTAGTAAAAGAACACATGCAATGACATTTGGTGGATCCATGTGTGGTCTCTGAAGAGAACACACATGCAATGACTCTGGTTGTTGTTAGTAAAAAGAGCACACATGCAATGACACTGGTGGATCCATAGGTGGATTGTGAAAAGAACACACATGCAATGACACTGGTGGATCCATATGTGGTATGTTAAAAGAAGACACATGCAATGACTCTGGTTGTTTTTAGTAAAAAGATTACACATGCAATGACACTAGTGGATCCATAGGTGGATTGTGAAAACAGCACACATGCAATGACACTGGTGGATCCATATGTGGTATGTGAAAAGAACACACATGCAATAACTCAGGTTGTTGTTAGTAAAAAGAACACACATGCAATGACACTGGTGGATCCATGTGTGGTCTCTTCAGAGACAACACATGCAATGACACTGGTGGATCCATGTGTGGTCTCTTCAGCGACCACACATGCAATGACACTGGTGGATCCATGTGTGGTCTCTGAAGAGAACACACATTTCAATGACTCTGGTTATTGTTAGTAAAAAGAACACACATCCAATAACACTGGTGGATAGATGTGTGATCTCTTAAGAGAACACACATGCAATGACTCTGTTTGTTGTTAGTGAAAAGAGCACACATGCAATGACACTGGTGGATCCATAGGTGGATTGTGAAAAGAACACACATGCAATGACACTGGTGGATCCATATGTGGTATGTGAAAAGAACACACATGCAATAACTCTTGTTGTTGTTAGTAAAAAGAACACACATGCAATGACACTGGTGGATCCATATGTGGATTGTGAAAAGAGCGCACATGCAATGACACTGGTGGATCCATTTGTGGTATTTGAAAAGAACCCACATGCAATGACTCCAGTTGTTGTTAGTAAAAAGAACAAACATGCAATGACACTGGTGGATCCATGTGTGGTCTTTGAAGAGAACACACATTTCAATGACACTGGTGGATTCATATGTCGTATGTGAAAAGAACACACATGCAATGACATTGGTGGATCCATGTGTCATCTCTGAAGAGAACACACATTTCAATGACTCTGGTTGTTGTTAGTAAAAAGAACACACATGCAATGAACTGGTGGATCCATGTGTGGTCTCTAAAGAGAACACACATGCAATGACACATGTTGTTAGTAAAAAGAGCACACATGCAATGACACTGGTGGATCCATAGGTGGATTGTGAAAAGAACACACATGCAATGACATTGGTGGATCCATATGTGGTATGTGAAAACAACACACATGCAATTACACTGGTGGATCCATAGGTGGATTGTGAAAAGAACACACATGCAATGACACTGGTGGATCCATATGTGGTATGTTAAAAGAAGACACATGCAATGACTCTGGTTGTTGTTAGTAAAAAGAATACACATGGAATGACACTAGTGGATCCATAGGTGGATTGTGAAAAGAGCACACATGCAATGACACTGGTGGATCCATATGTGGTATGTGAAAAGAACACACATGCAATGACTCCAGTTTTTGTTAGTAAAAAGAACACACATGCAATGACACTGGTGGATCCATGTGTGGTCTCTTCAGAGATAACACATGCAATGACACTAGTGGATCCATGTGTGGTCTCTGAAGAGAACACACATTTCAATGACTCTGGTTGTTGTTAGTAAAAAGAACACACATGCAATGACACTGGTGGATCCATGTGTGGTCTCTAAAGAGAACACACATGCAATGACTCTAGTTGTTGTTAGTAAAAAGAGCACACATGCAATGACACTGGTGGATCCATAGGTGGATTGTGAAAAGAACACACATGCAATGACACTGGTGGATCCATATGTGGTATGTGAAAAGAACACACATGCAATAACTCTTGTTGTTGTTAGTAAAAAGAACACACATGCAATGACACCGGTGGATCCATATGTGGATTGTGAAAAGAGCGCACATGCAATGACACTGGTGGATCCATTTGTGGTATTTGAAAAGAACACACATGCAATGACTCCAGTTGTTGTTAGTCAAAAGAACACACATGCAATGACACTAGTGGATCCATGTGTGGTCTTTGAAGAGAACACACATTTCAATGACACTGGTAGATTCATATGTCGTATGTGAAAAGAACACACATGCAATGACACTGGTGGATCCATGTGTCATCTCTGAAGAGAACACACATTTCAATGACTCTGGTTATTGTTAGTAAAAAGAACACACATCCAATGAACTGGTGGATCCATGTGTGGTCTCTAAAGAGAACACACATGCAATGACACATGTTGTTAGTAAAAAGAGCACACATGCAATGACACTGGTGGATCCATAGGTGGATTGTGAAAAGAACACACATGCAATGACATTGGTGGATCCATATGTGGTATGTGAAAACAACACACATGCAATTACACTGGTGGATCCATAGGTGGATTGTGAAAAGAACACACATGCAATGACACTGGTGGATCCATATGTGGTATGTTAAAAGAATACACATGCAATGACTCTATTTGTTGTTAGTAAAAAGAATACACATGGAATGACACTAGTGGATCCATAGGTGGATTGTGAAAAGAGCACACATGCAATGACACTGGTGGATCCATATGTGGTATGTGAAAAGAACACACATGCAATGACTCTAGTTTTTGTTAGTAAAAAGAACACACATGCAATGACACTGGTGGATCCATGTGTGGTCTCTTCAGAGACAACGCATGCAATGACACTGGTGGATCCATGTGTGGTCTCTATAGAGAACACACATTTAAATGACTCTGGTTGTTGTTAGTAAAAAGAACACACGTGCAATGACATTGGTGGATCCATGTGTGGTCTCTAAAGAGAACACACATGCAATGACTCTAGTTGTTGTTAGTAAAAAGAGCACACATGCAATGACACTGGTGGATCCATAGGTGGATTGTGAAAAGAACACACATGCAATGACACTGGTGGATCCATATGTGGTATGTGAAAAGAACACACATGCAATAACTCTTGTTGTTGTTAGTAAAAAGAACACACATGCAATGACACCGGTGGATCCATATGTGGATGTGAAAAGAGCGCACATGCAATGACACGGGTGGATCCATTTGTGGTATTTGAAAAGAACACACATGCAATGACTCCAGTTGTTGTTAGTCAAAAGAACACACATGCAATGACACTGGTGGATCCATGTGTGGTCTTTGAAGAGAACACACATTTCAATGACACTGGTAGATTCATATGTCGTATGTGAAAATAACACACATGCAATGACACTGGTGGATCCATGTGTCATCTCTGAAGAGAACACACATTTCAATGACTCTGGTTGTTGTTAGTAAAAAGAACACACATGCAATGAACTGGTGGATCCATGTGTGGTCTCTAAAGAGAACACACATGCAATGACACATGTTGTTAGTAAAAAGAGCACACATGCAATGACACTGGTGGATCCATAGGTGGATTGTGAAAAGAACACACATGCAATGACATTGGTGGATCCATATGTGGTATGTGAAAACAACACACATGCAATTACACTGGTGGATCCATAGGTGGATTGTGAAAAGAACACACATGCAATGACACTGGTGGATCCATATGTGGTATGTTAAAAGAAGACACATGCAATGACTCTGGTTGTTGTTAGTAAAAAGAATACACATGGAATGACACTAGTGGATCCATAGGTGGATTGTGAAAAGAGCACACATGCAATGACACTGGTGGATCCATATGTGGTATGTGAAAAGAACACACATGCAATGACTCCAGTTTTTGTTAGTAAAAAGAACACACATGCAATGACACTGGTGGATCCATGTGTTGTCTCTTCAGAGACAACACATGCAATGACACTGGTGGATCCATGTGTGGTCTCTGAAGAGAACACACATTTCAATGACTCTGGTTGTTGTTAGTAAAAAGAACACACATGCAATGACACTGGTGGATCCATGTGTGGTCTCTAAATAGAACTCACATGCAATGACTCTAGTTGTTGTTAGTAAAAAGAGCACACATGCAATGACACTGGTGGATCCATAGGTGGATTGTGAAAAGAACACACATGCAATGACACTGGTAGATCCATATGTGGTATGTGAAAAGAACACACATGCAATAACTCTTGTTGTTGTTAGTAAAAAGAACACACATGCAATGACACCGGTGGATCCATATGTGGATGTGAAAAGAGCGCACATGCAATGACACGGGTGGATCGATTTGTGGTATTTGAAAAGAACACACATGCAATGACTCCAGTTGTTGTTAGTCAAAAGAGCACACATGCAATGACACTGGTGGATCCATAGGTGGATTGTGAAAAGAACACACATGCAATAACTCTTGTTGTTGTTAGTAAAAAGAACACACATGCAATGACACTGGTGGATCCACATGTGGATTGTGAAAAGAGCGCACATGCAATGACACTGGTGGATCCATTTGTGGTATTTGAAAAGAACACACATGCAATGACTCCAGTTGTTGTTAGTCAAAAGAACACACATGCAATGACACTGGTGGATCCATGTGTGGTCTTTGAAGAGAACACACATTTCAATGACACTGGTAGATTCATATGTCGTATGTGAAAAGAACACACATGCAATGACACTGGTGGATCCATGTGTCATCTCTGAAGAGAACACACATTTCAATGACTCTGGTTGTTGTTAGTAAAAAGAACACACATGCAATGAACTGGTGGATCCATGTGTGGTCTCTAAAGAGAACACACATGGAATGACACATGTTGTTAGTAAAAAGAGCACACATGCAATGACACTGGTGGATCCATAGGTGGATTGTGAAAAGAACACACATGCAATGACATTGGTGGATCCATATGTGGTATGTGGAAACAACACATATGCAATTACACTGGTGGATCCATAGGTGGATTGTGAAAAGAACACACATGCAATGACACTGGTGGATCCATATGTGGTATGTTAAAAGAATACACATGCAATGACTCTGGTTGTTGTTAGTAAAAAGAATACACATGGAATGACACTAGTGGATCCATAGGTGGATTGTGAAAAGAGCACACATGCAATGACACTGGTGGATCCATATGTGGTATGTGAAAAGAACACACATGCAATGACTCCAGTTGTTGTTAGTAAAAAGAACACACATGCAATGACACTGGTGGATCCATGTGTGGTCTCTTCAGAGACAACACATGCAATGACACTGGTGGATCCATGTGTGGTCTCTGAAGAGAACACACATTTCAATGACTCTGGTTGTTGTTAGTAAAAAGAACACACATGCAATGACACTGGTGGATCCATGTGTGGTCTCTAAAGAGAACACACATGCAATGACTCTGGTTGTTGTTAGTAAAAAGAGCACACATGCAATGACACTGGTGGATCCGTAGGTGGATTGTGAATAAACACACATGCAATGACACTGGTAGATCCATGTGTGGTCTCTAAAGAGAACACACATTTCAATGACACTGGTTGTTAGTAAAAAGAACACAAATGCAATGACACTGGTGGATCCATGTGTGTTCTCTTCAGCGACCACACATGCAATGACACTAGTGGATCCATGTGTGGTCTCTGAAGAGAACACACATTTCAATGACTCTGGTTATTGTTAGTAAAAAGAACACACATGCAATAACACTGGTGGATCCATGTGTGGTCTCTGAAGAGAACACACATGCAATGACTCTGGTTGTTGTTAGTAAAAAGAGCACACATGCAATGACACTGGTGGATCCATAGGTGGATTCTGAAAAGAACACACATGCAATGACACTGGTGGATCCATATGTGTTATGTGAAAAGAACACACATGCAGTAACTCTTGTTGTTGCTAGTAAAAAGAACACACATGCAATGACACTGGTGGATCCATATGTAGATTGTGAAAAGAGTGCACATGCAATGACACTGGTGGATCCATATGTGGTATTTGAAAAGAACACACATGCAATGACTCCAGTTGTTGTTAGTAAAAAGAACACACATGCAATGACACTGGTGGATCCATGTGTGGTCTTTGAAGAGAACACACATTTCAATGACACTGGTGGATTCATATGTGGTATGTGAAAGCAACACACATGCAATGGCACTGGTGGATCCATGTGTCATCTCTGAAGAGAACACACATTTCAATGACTCTGGTTGTTGTTAGTAAAAAGAACACACATGCAATGACACTGGTGGATCCATGTGTGGTCTCTAAAGAGAACACACATGCAATGACTCTGGTTGTTGTTAGTAAAAAGAGCACACATGCAATGAAACTGGTGGATCCGTAGGTGGATTGTGAAAAGAACACACATGCAATGACACTGGTAGATCCATGTGTAGTCTCTGAAGAGAACACACATTTCAATGACACTGGTTGTTGTTAGTAAAAAGAACACACATGCAATGACACTGGTGGATCCATAGGTGGATTGTGAAAAGAGCATACATGCAATGACACTGGTGGATCCATATGTGGTATGTGAAAAGAACACACATGCAATGACTCCAGTTTTTGTTAGTAAAAAGAACACACATGCAATGACACTGGTGGATCCATGTGTGTTCTCTTCAGCGACCACACATGCAATGACACTGGTGGATCCATGTGTGGTCTCTGAAGAGAACACACATTTCAATGACTCTGGTTGTTGTTAGTAAAAAGAACACACATGCAATGACACTGATGGATCCATGTGTGGTCTCTGAAGAGAACACACATGATATGACTCTGGTTGTTGTTAGTAAAAAAAAGCACACATGCAATGACACTGGTGGATCCATAGGTGGATTGTGAAAAGAACACACATGCAATGACACTGGTGGATCCATATGTGGTATGTTAAAAGAACACACATGCAATTACTCTGGTGGTTGTTAGTAAAACAAACACAAATGCAATTACACTGGTGGATCCATAGGTGGATTGTGAAAAGAGCACACATGCAATGACACTGGTGGATCCATATGTGGTATGTGAAAAGAACACACATGCAATGACCCCAGTTGTTGTTAGTAAAAAGAACACACATGCAATGACACTGGTGGATCCATGTGTGTTCTCTTCAGAGACCACACATGCAATGACACATGTGGATCCATGTGTGGTCTCTAAAGAGAACACACATTTCGATGACTCTGGTTGATGTTAGTAAAAAGAACACACATGCAATGACTCTGGTTGTTGTTACTAAAAAGAGCACACATGCAATGACACTGGTGGATCCATAGGTGGATTGTGAAAAGAACACACATGCAATGACACTGGTGGATCCATATGTGGTATGTTAACAGAACACACATGCAATGACTCTGGTTGTTGTTACTAAAAAGAGCACACATGCAATGACACTGGTGGATCCATAGGTGGATTGTGAAAAGAACACACATGCAATGACACTGGTGGATCCATATGTGGTATGTTAAAAGAACACACATGCAATGACTCTGGTTGTTGTTAGTAAAAAGAATACACATGTAATGACACTGGTGGATCCATAGGTGGATTGTGAAAAGGGCACACATGCAATGACACTGGTGGATCCATATGTGGTATGTGAAAAGAACACACATGCAATGACTCCAGTCGTTGTTATTAAAAATAAAACACATGCAATGACACTGGTGGATCCACGTGTGTTCTCTTCAGAGACCACACACGCAATGACACTGGTGGATCCATGTGTGGTCTCTGAAGAGAATACACATTTCAATGACTTTGGTTGTTTTTAGTAAAAAGAAGACACATGCAATGACACTGGTGGATCCATGTGTGGTCTCTAAAGAGAACACACATTTCAATGACACTGGTTGTTGTTAGTAAAAAGAACACACATGCAATGACACTGGTGGATCCATGTGTGTTCTCTTCAGCGACCACACATGCAATGACACTAGTGGATCCATGTGTGGTCTCTGAAGAGAACACACATTTCAATGACTCTGGTTATTGTTAGTAAAAAGAACACACATGCAATAACACTGGTGGATCCATGTGTGGTCTCTGAAGAGAACACACATGCAATGACTCTGGTTGTTGTTAGTAAAAAGAGCACACATGCAATGACACTGGTGGATCCATAGGTGGATTCTGAAAAGAACACACATGCAATGACACTGGTGGATCCATATGAGGTATGTGAAAAGAACAGACATGCAATAACTCTTGTTGTTGCTAGTAAAAAGAACACACATGCAATGACACTGGTGGATCCATATGTAGATTGTGAAAAGAGTGCACATGCAATGACACTGGTGGATCCATATGTGGTATTTGAAAAGAACACACATGCAATGACTCCAGTTGTTGTTAGTAAAAAGAACACACATGCAATGACACTGGTGGATCCATGTGTGGTCTTTGAAGAGAACACACATTTCAATGACACTGGTGGATTCATATGTGGTATGTGAAAGCAACACACATGCAATGACACTGGTGGATCCATGTGTCATCTCTGAAGAGAACACACATTTCAATGACTCTGGTTGTTGTTAGTAAAAAGAACACACATGCAATGACACTGGTGGATCGATGTGTGGTCTCTAAAGAGAACACACATGCAATGACTCTGGTTGTTGTTAGTAAAACGAGCACACATGCAATGACACTGGTGGATCCGTAGGTGGATTGTGAAAAGAACACACATGCAATGACACTGGTAGATCCATGTGTGGTCTCTGAAGAGAACACACATTTCAATGACACTGGTTGTTGTTAGTAAAAAGAACACACATGCAATGACACTGGTGGATCCATAGGTGGATTGTGAAAAGAGCACACATGCAATGACACTGGTGGATCCATATGTGGTATGTGAAAAGAACACACATGCAATGACTCTAGTTTTTGTTAGTAAAAAGAACACACATGCAATGACACTGGTGGATCCATGTGTGTTCTCTTCAGCGACCACACATGCAATGACACTGGTGGATACATGTGTGGTCTCTGAAGAGAACACACATTTTAATGACTCTGGTTGTTGTTAGTAAAAAGAACACACATGCAATGACACTGATGGATCCATGTGTGGTCTCTGAAGAGAACACACATGATATGACTCTGGTTGTTGTTAGTAAAAAAAAGCACACATGCAATGACACTGGTGGATCTATAGGTGGATTGTGAAAAGAACACACATGCAATGACACTGGTGGATCCATACGTGGTATGTTAAAAGAACACACATGCAATTACTCTGGTGGTTGTAAGTAAAACAAACACAAATGCAATTACACTAGTGGATCCATAGGTTGATTGTGAAAAGAGCACACATGCAATGACACTGGTGGATCCATATGTGGTATGTGAAAAGAACACACATGCAATGACCCCAGTTGTTGTTAGTAAAAAGAACACACATGCAATGACACTGGTGGATCCATGTGTGTTCTCTTCAGAGACCACACATGCAATGACACAGGTGGATCCATGTGTGGTCTCTAAAGAGAACACACATTTCGATGACTCTGGTTGTTGTTAGTAAAAAGAACACACATGCAATGACACTGGTGGATCCATGTGTGGTCTCTGAAGAGAACACACATGCAATGACTCTGGTTGTTGTTACTAAAAAGAGCACACATGCAATGATACTGGTGGATCCATAGGTGGATTGTGAAAAGAACACACATGCAATGACACTGGTGGATCCATATGTGGTATGTTAAAAGCACACATGCAATGACTCTGGTTGTTGTTAGTAAAAAGAATACACATGTAATGACACTGGTGGATCCATAGGTGGATTGTGAAAAGAGCACACATGCAATGACACTGGTGGATCCATATGTGGTATGTGAAAAGAACACACATGCAATGACTCCAGTTGTTGTTATTAAAAATAACACACATGCAATGACACTGGTGGATCCACGTGTGTTCTCTTCAGAGACCACACACGCAATGACACTGGTGGATCCATGTGTGGTCTCTGAAGAGAATACACATTTCAATGACTTTGGTTGTTTTTAGTAAAAAGAAGACACATGCAATGACACTGGTGGATCCATGTGTGGTCTCTGAAGAGAACACACATGATATGACTTTGGTTGTTGTTAGTAAAAAAAGCACACATGCAATGACACTAGTGGATCCATAGGTGGATTGTGGAAAGAACACACATGCAATGACTCTGGTTGTTGTTACTAAAAAGAGCACACATGCAATGACACTGGTGGATCCATAGGTGGATTGTGAAAAGAACACACATGCAATGACACTGGTGGATCCATATGTGGTATGTTAAAAGAACACACATGCAATGACTCCAGTTGTTGTTAGTAAAAAGAACACACATGCAATGACACTGGTGGATCCATGTGTGTTCTCTTCAGCGACCACACATGCAATGACACTGGTGGATCCATGTGTGGTCTCTGAAGAGAACACACATTTCAATGACTCTGGTTGTTGTTAGTAAAAAGAACACACATGCAATGACACTGATGGATCCATGTGTGGTCTCTGAAGAGAACACACATGATATGACTCTGGTTGTTGTTAGTAAAAAAAAGCACACATGCAATGACACTGGTGGATCCATAGGTGGATTGTGAAAAGAACACACATGCAATGACACTGGTGGATCCATAGATGGTATGTTAAAAGAACACACATGCAATTACTCTGGTGGTTGTTAGTAAAACAAACACAAATGCAATTACACTGGTGGATCCATAGGTGGATTGTGAAAAGAGCACACATGCAATGACACTGGTGGATCCATATGTGGTATGTTTAAAGAACACACATGCAATGACCCCACTTGTTGTTAGTATAAAGAACACACATGCAATGACACTGGTGGATCCATGTGTGTTCTCTTCAGAGACCACACATGCAATGACACTGGTGGATCCTTGTGTCATCTCTGAAGAGAACACACATTTCAATGACTCTGGTTGTTGTTAGTAAAATGAACACACATGCAATGAACTGGTGGATCCATGTGTGGTCTCTGAAGAGAACACACATGCAATGACACATGTTGTTAGTAAAAAGAGCACACATGCAATGACACTGGTGGATCCATAGGTGGATTGTGAAAAGAACACACATGCAATGACACTGGTGGATCCATATATGGTATGTTAAAAGAACACACATGCAATGACTCTGGTTGTTGTTAGTAAAAAGAATACACATGTAATGACACTGGTGGATCCGTAGGTGGACTGTGAAAAGAACACACATGCAATGACACTGGTGGATCCATATGTGGTATGTGAAAAGAACACACATGCAATGACTCCAGTTGTTGTTATTAAAAAGAACACACATGCAATGACACTGGTGGATCCACGTGTGTTCTCTTCAGAGACCACACACGCAATGACACTGGTGGATCCATGTGTGGTCTCTGAAGAGAATACACATTTCAATGACTTTGGTTGTTCTTACTAAAAAGAACACACATGCAATGACAATGGTGGATCCATGTGTGGTCTCTGAAGAGAACACACATGATATGACTTTGGTTGTTGTTAGTAAAAAAAGCACACATGCAATGACACTAGTGGATCCATAGGTGGATTGTGGAAAGAACACACATGCATTGACACTGGTGGATCCATGTGTGGTCTTTGAAGAGAACATACATTTCAATGACACTGGTGGATTCATATGTGGTATATGAAAACAACACACATGCAATGACACTGGTGGATCAATGTGTCATATCTGAAGAGAACACACATTTCAATGACTCTGGTTGTTGTTAGTAAAAAGAAAACACATGCAATGAACTGGTGGATCCATGTGTGGTCTCCAAAGAGAACACACATGCAATGACACATGTTGTTAGTAAAAAGAGCACACATGCAATGACACTGGTGGATCCATAGGTGGATTGTGAAAAGAACACACATGCAATGACACTGGTGGATCCATATGTGGTATGTGAAAAGAACACACATGCAATGACTCTGGTTCTTGTTAGTAAAAAGAACACACATGCAATGACACTGGTGGATCCATAGGTGGATTGTGAAAAGAGCACACATGCAATGACACTGGTGGATCCATATGTGGTATGTGAAAAGAATACACATGCAATGACTCCAGTTGTTGTTAGTAAAAAGAACACACATGCAATGACACTAGTGGATCCATGTGTGCTCTCTAAAGAGAACACACATTTCAATGACTCTGGTTGTTGTTAGTAAAAAGAACACACATGCAATGACACTGGTGGATCCATGTGTGGTCTCTAAAGAGAACACACATGCAATGAGACTGGTGGATCCATAGGTGGATTGTGAAAAGAACACACATGCAATGACACTGGTGGATCCATGTGTGGTCTTTGAAGAGAACACACATTTCAATGACCCTGGTGGATCCATATGTGGTATGTGTAAACAACACACATGCAATGACACTAGTGGATCCATGTGTCATCTCTGAAGAGAACACACATTTCAATGACTCTGGTTATTGTTAGTAAAAAGAACACACATGCAATAACACTAGTGGATCGATGTGTGGTCTCTGAAGAGAACACACATGCAATGACTCTGGTTGTTGTTAGTAAAAAGAGCACACATGCAATGACACTGGTGGATCCATAGGTGGATTGTGAAGAGAACACATATGCAATGACACTGATGGATCCATATGTGGTATGTGAAAAGAACACACATGCAATAACTCTTGTTTTTGTTAGTAAAAAGAACACACATGCAATGACACTGGTGGATCCATATGTGGATTGTGAAAAGAGCACACATGCAATGACACTGGTGGATCCATATGTGGTATTTGAAAAGAACACACATGCAATGACTCCAGTTGTTGTTAGTAAAAAGAACACACATGTAATGACACTGGTGGATAAGAGACCACACATGCAATGACACTGGTGGATCCATGTGTGGTCTCTAAAGAGAACACACATTTCAATTACTCTAGTTGTTGTTAGTAAAAAGAACACACATGCAATGACACTGGTGGATCCGTGTGTGGTCTCTGAAGAGAAAACACATGCAATGCCTCTGGTTGTTGTTAGTAAAAAGAGCACACATGCAATGACACTGGTGGAGCCATAGGTGGATTGTGAGAAGAGCACACATGAAATGACACTGGTGGATCTATATGTGGTATGTTAAAAGAACACACATGCAATGACTCTGGTTGTTGTTAGTAAAAAGAACACACATGCAATGACACTGGTGGATCCATGTGTGGTCTCTAAAGAGAACACACATGCAATGACACTGGTGGATCCATGTGTGGTCTCTGAAGAGAACACACATTTCAATGACTCTGGTTGTTGTTAGTAAAAAGAACACACATGCAATGAACTGGTGGATCCATGTGTGGTCTCCAAAGAGAACACACATGCAATGACACATGTTGTTAGTAAAAAGAGCACACATGCAATGACACTGGTGGATCCATAGGTGGATTGTGAAAAGAACACACATGCAATGACACTGGTGGATCCATATGTGGTATGTGAAAAGAACACACATGCAATGACTCTGGTTGTTGTTAGTAAAAAGAACACACATGCAATGACACTGGTGGATCCATAGGTGGATTGTGAAAAGAGCACACATGCAATGACGCTGGTGGATCCATATGTGGTATGTGAAAAGAATACACATGCAATGACTCCAGTTGTCGTTAGTAAAAAGAACACACATGCAATGACACTGGTGGATCGATGTGTGGTCTCTAAAGAGAACACACATGCAATGACTCTGGTTGTTGTTAGTAAAAAGAGCACACATGCAATGACACTGGTGGATCCATAGGTGGATTGTGAAAAGAGCACACATGCAATGACGCTGGTGGATCCATATGTGGTATGTGAAAAGAATACACATTTCAATGACTCCAGTTGTTGTTAGTAAAAAGAACACACATGCAATGACACTGGTGGATCCATGTGTGGTCTCTAAAGAGAACACACATGCAATGACACTGGTGGATCCATGTGTGGTCTCTGAAGAGAACACACATTTCAATGACACTGGTGGATCCATATGTGGTATGTGAAAACAACACACATGCAATGACACTGGTGGATCCATGTGTGGTATCTAAAGAGAACATATATTTCAATGACTCTGGTTGTTGTTAGTAAAAAGAACACACATGCAATGAACTGGTGGATCCATGTGTGGTCTCTAAAGAGAACACACATGAAATGACAAATTTTGTTTTTAGTAAAAAGAGCACACATGCAATGACACTGGTGGATCCATAGGTGGATTGTGAAAAGAACACACATGCAATGACATTGGTGGATCCATATGTGGTATGTGAAAACAACACACATGCAATGACACTGGTGGATCCATATAACACCCTCAAATCGGCCCTATGCAAGTTTTAGCGCTTCCCGCCAAACCCGCATAGAAACGATTCAAGGGCATACTACTAGCAATCGCTGCGGGTGGAAAACAAAGTAATACCATTACACGACAGTCCTTGATGGGACCCACAGAACAAATATATATACAACACGACTCCACGAGTCAAGAATACAAATCTATAATACAAAGATCCAAATCACCTTGAAATCGATAGGGCGTCCGACTACGGACAAGATGCAAATGGGGTTAAGAGCCCTGAAGAATAACCAATGGCGTCCATAACCCTGCCCAGGCCAAGCCGGAAGGGTAACCCTTCTAACGACGTCGATCTCAAACCTGCTAAACAAAAGAGGTGCCGACAAAAGGGCAAAGGAAAAAGAGGAGCGTCAGTACTGAGGCCAATACACGGCGAGGCTAGAATTTGGCGGCTCTCGCCTACATAGGTATGGTGGGCTGAAGCGGCAGCGCAGCATCACTAAACAACCTATAGAGACTCAGTAAAACTGGTGGCTATTAGAGAGGGATAAGAAAGAACTATTCGGATCTAACCTGATAGTAACACCAAACATACCCATCATGGTATTCCCCCTCGAGACCAAACGAGGAAGTCAAGCCGAGGAACTCACACAGTTGGCAATTTTAATCATTCCGTTATAGTTGTAGCACTTACTAATCAGATGTAGGTATGACAACATAAATAGTGGGCAATTTTAGTTATCATTCCATTGTAGTTGGAACATTTACTAGTCAGATATAATTGTCCTGAGGAATCCCAAAACCCAGCAGATGTTGGCACTTTTATCACATTCCATTGGAGTTGCAATACTTACTAGGCAAGTATAGCATGTCACGAAACAATCCAGATCCACCAGCTGTTGGCATTTTTAATGTCCATTCCGTTATAGTTGAATCTTATTACTAGTCATATATTAAGTCAAGTTTATAGCTCTACTTTAGTTATGCTTGTCTATGATCGAGATACAGTGCTCCAAGTCGTCCATAACCGCGGACACGGATTTCAGAAAGTTTTACCCTGCAGGGGTGCACAAATAGCAACACACACTCGATCAACCTCAAAAAAACCAACTCAAAACCCAACGAGGCATTCACGACAAAGCGATCACAGGATTCAGAAATATTTTAGGGGGCCACCCCACTAAGCTACCCGCAACGAAGTTGGCCGGCTCCGGAACGGACCAAGGCTTTGTGTGGACGGTTGTAAATGATTGGGAACCCGAAAGTGTGACTGGGCTTGTCGATACAGCGAAAACGTGTCACAATCCTAAACAGTACAGGTGCTCCACAAACAATCATAAATAAAGCAGTAAAGCATGACATAAGTACAGGATAGTAATAAAGCCCCAAACTATTGTGTGGCCCCAAGAAATAGAAATGAATCAAGCTCTGGCTCAGGGGGGTCCATAAGACCTCCCGGATGTGGATAGTGCCAAAAATCAAGGAGCAGGTATCAAGTACTCGGGGTCCTAGGGGACACAAGTGGGCGTGGAAGAACCAAATAACATCTATTGCCCACCGATGCATCTGCATTAGTTATATCTAGCATTTGAATGGTTGTAATTAAAGTCATGATTAGCTCCACCAATAAGCATCTCCACCATTAAGCATCTGCCAACCTTCCAACAACTGTGGTACTTGACAACACGAAATCGCACCTAAGCAAGCATCTACGACTCGCAAGGCCAGCTATCTACCAAACACAGGTAATAGGAGGTGTCCAAGGCAATATAGAGGCTGCACGGGATATAACTGGTGCACGGAAACTAAAGCATCACGACACGGATAGCAATAGATCAACAGGAGGAAATAAAGACTATAAATGCAAAATAGGTAGAAGGGGAAGAGATGCTCGTCTTGGAAACACTGTTGAAGGTACATATCCGGAGAACTTGTCGATACTCGCATCAACTCATCGGCCTAATCCGCGAAGAAGCAAACACTAGAAGAAACACCGGATGCAATATTTAATACTACGGCAGAAGATCCGGCATGCTTATGATATGATGCATGGCATGGCACATATGCGATGTGACTAGGCAATATTAAGCGGAACCGGGGTCCCGACAATTAATTAGATGGTTTATGTTGTTTAGAGACCCCGCAATTTAAATGTTGTCTTAACAAGGCAAACCAAGGTATCGGTTTGCTACACAAATTTAAATGGGGCTAATATAAGACTAGAAAAGCCCGCATATAGCCTCCATGTTTAATTTAGGTGAATCGTCTAAATACCCCAACTACCAATCATGTATGCGGTCATGAATAATTTAATATGCAACAAGTATACATATGTCATATTATAGAAAAAATATGGTTTAAGGCTGGGGCTCACGGTCTAGGTCCGAGTGGTAGAGATATTCTTCGAAATGTAGTGAAAGTAGAGGAACTAGCCGATGCCACCTTCTCCATATCCCCGGAATGGAAGTAGACTAATTGGGCAGCATAACAAGAAAACACCATCAAATCTCGTGCGGGAATTTGGTCGAATAGTTTACAGAAAAGCAGAGCAGGAAGCAGAATAGAAACACTACCTTCAGGGACTATAGGAACTACTGTCTATTGAGGCACGCTTGGAAGAATAGGTGGCCGAATTGACGGCTCTTGGGCCGATGCGCTACTGCTGCACTCGTTGAGAGGCAACAGAACCAAGCGGCGCCTTGCCTCACAAAGATCTTGCATCGTGGAGCTAATCGCTTTCTTTGCCGCGGTCGATCGAGCGGGTGACTGCACGCGTAGCGAACATGGGAAGCAGTAGCAGATGAAACGTGGAGCAGCTACAATGCGACCTGATGGTTAGCCGGCGCGCAGCCCAAGCACGGCTGGTCGGCCGGGTGTGCACGCGATGTGCGTGTCGCCAACGCTGTGACGGTGAAGCGAGTGGAGCACGGCGGCACAAGGCAGGTGCAGCTGTAGCGATGGAATCTGGTGGCGCGTGGTGACTGGGTTTCTGGAGGATTTGACGCGCAGCAGAACCAGTCGGCATGGGCGCGCGCACGGGAGCATCTCTACTTATTGGATGAATCAAAAGGGCGATTGGGTGGTTGGTTGGGCATGGATCGATTGGGTAGCTAGCTAGCTCTTGAAGAATCCTTCACCTGGCTGGTGACGATCTGCTTCTGTCCGATGAGAGAAAAACACAAGAGCTGGCGGCGGCAGAGGAAAAATAAAGAGAGGGGAATCTGGCTCAGATTTGGAGGCTAGGGTTTGGGGGAAAAAGAGGAACGGGGTATTTATATAGTCCAAAGTAGACTAGATAAGGCTAGTTTTAGGCTAAAATTTTAGACGGCTTTTTGCCTATTTTTATTTTTAGTAAAAATAAACAAACCGTTTGTAGTCTTATAATTGATCGCACAATATTATTATCATTTTATTTCAAATTAATAAAAAGGAGGCGGATCGGTATGTATGGTACAACAAAAGAGCTGGCAAGTATATGGATGGAGTATATGGTGGCATGCACGGGTGGAAGAATAAAAGAGGTAGGAGGTATGTAAGAGGGTTTAAGAGAAATAGAGATGTAGAGAATATAGCAAGATCACTAGATGTCGAGGGTGGCTCACAAATAGCAAAGAATATGGAGTATATCCATTAGAGAAAGAATATATATGGAAGAGAGAAATAAAAGGTATCAAATATATATGACATCAAAATAGACTGAGAATAGAGATTGGCCCTAACAAGAAAGGAATATAGAGAAGCTTATCAAAACAAGAAGAAGAGAGATGGAATAGAGAGATGGTCTCATGGTATTAGATAGATCCACATATTCTCCGAATATATGTGATTTAAAACATAAGGAAAAAATAGATGGAACTCAAATATCATATGTGGTTGAATTGAAAATGATCATAAGGACTAGATAGATTGACAGGTGAGTGATAAAGAGAATTTAAGAGATGATGCCCCCAACTTAATTTGGGCATTTTGACAAATATAAAAAATGGCAAGATTCAAGTAATAGAGTTTGGACATTATGGTTCCATATCAAATGGCACCAACTAGATATAGAATAGAGGGAGGTTAAAGTAGAGAGGAAGCAAAGTCAAGCTCAAATACATATATCAAGAAACAAACACAAGTGTAACAATTTGAATGCAATGATTTACTAATAGGTTCCATGCAGGGTGGTATGATGAGCATGATGATGCATGATGACATTATGATGCTCAAATGCAATGTGGCATGATGACATGACCATGTGGTCATGATGATGCTCAAATAAAAACAACACGCGATTTTCTAGTAGTGGTTTTAGCGGGATGCCACAATCCATGTGTCGTCTCTTAAGAGAACACACAATTCAATGACTCTGGTTGTTGTTAGTAAAAAGAACACACATGCAATGACACTGGTGGATCCATGTGTGGTCTCTGAAGAGAACACACATGCAATGACTCTGGTTGTTGTTAGTAAAAAGAGCACACATGCAATGACACTGGTGGATCCATAGGTGGATTGTGAAAAGAACACACATGCAATGACACTGGTGGATCCATATGTGGTATGTTAAAAGAAGACACATGCAATGACTCTGGTTGTTGTTAGTAAAAAGAATACACATGCAATGACACTAGTGGATCCATAGGTGGATTGTGAAAAGAGCACACATGCAATGACACTGGTGGATCCATATGTGGTATGTGAAATGAACACACATGCAATGACTCTAGTTGTTGTTAGTAAAAAGAACACACATGCAATGACACTGGTGGATCCATGTGTGGTCTCTTCAGAGACAACACATGCAATGACACTGGTGGATCCATGTGTGGTCTCTAAAGAGAACACACATTTCAATGACTCTGGTTGTTGTTAGTAAAAAGAACACACATGCAATGACACTGGTGGATCCATGTGTGGTCTCTAAAGAGAACACACATGCAATGACTCTGGTTGTTGTTAGTACAAAGAGCACACATGCAATGACACTGGTGGATCTATAGGTGGATTGTGAAAAGAACACACATGCAATGACACTGGTAGATCCATGTGTGGTCTCTGAAGATAACACACATTTCAATGACACTGGTTGTTGTTAGTAAAAAGATCACACATGTAATGACACTGGTGGATCCATAGGTGGATTGAGAAAAGAGCACACATGCAATGACACCGGTGGATCCATATGTGGTATGTGAAAAGAACACACATGCAATGACTCCAATTGTTGTTAGTAAAAAGAACACACATGCAATGACACTGGTGGATCCATGTGTGTTCTCTTCAGCGACCACACATGCAATGACACTGGTGGATCCATGTGTGGTCTCTGAAGAGAACACACATTTCAATGACTCTGGTTGTTGTTAGTAAAAAGAAAACACATGCAATGACACTGATGGATCCATGTGTGGTCTCTGAAGAGAACACACATGATATGACTCTGGTTGTTGTTAGTAAAAAAAGCACACATGCAATGACACTGGTGGATCCATAGGTGGATTGTCAAAAGAACACACATGCAATGACACTGGTGGATCCCTATGTGGTATGTTAAAAGAACACACATGCAATCACTCTGCTGGTTGTTAGTAAAACGAACACAAATGCAATGACACTGGTGGATCCATAGGTGGATTGTGAAAAGAGCACACATGCAATGACACTGGTGGATCCATATGTTGTATGTGAAAAGAACACACATGCAATGACTCCAGTTGTTGTTAGTAAAAAGAACACACATGCAATGACACTGGTGGATCCATGTGTGGTCTCTTCAGAGACAACACATGCAATGACACTCGTGGATCCATGTGTGGTCTCTGAGGAGAACACACATTTTAATGACTCTCGTTGTTGTTAGTAAAAAGAACACACATGCAATGACACTGGTGGATCCATGTGTGGTCTCTAAAGAGAACACACATGCAATGACTCTGGTTGTTGTTAGTAAAAAGAGCACACATGCAATGACACTGGTGGATCCATAGGTGGATTGTGAAAAGAACACACATGCAATGACACTGGTGGATCCATATGTGGTATGTGAAAAGAACACACATGCAATGACTCTGGTTGTTGTTAGTAAAAAGAATACACATGTAATGACACTGGTGGATGCATAGGTGGATTGTGAAAAGAGCACACATGCAATGACATTGGTGGATCCATATGTGGTATGTGAAAAGAACACACATGCAATGACTCTAGTTGTTGTTAGTAAAAAGAACACACAGGCAATGACACAGGTGGATCCATGTGTGTTCTCTTCAGCGACCACACATGCAATGACACTGGTGGATCCATGTGTGGTCTCTGAAGAGAACACACATTTCAATGACTCTGGTTGTTGTTAGTAAAAACAACACACATGCAATGACACTGGTGGATCCATGTGTGGTCTCTGAAGAGAACACACATTTCAATGACTCTGGTTGTTGTTAGTAAAAAGAACACACATGCAATGACACTGGTGGATCCATGTGTGGTCTCTAAAGAGAACACACATGATATGACTCTGGTTGTTGTTAGTAAAAAAAGCACACATGCAATGACACTGGTGGATCCATAGGTGGATTGTGAAAAGAACACACATGCAATGACACTGGTGGATCCATATGTGGTATGTTAAAAGAACACACATGCAATCACTCTGGTGGTTGTTAGTAAAACGAACACACATTCAATGACACTGGTGGATCCATAGGTGGATTGTGAAAAGAGCACACATGCAATGACACTGGTGGATCCATATGTGGTATGTGAAAATAACACACATGCAATGACTCCAGTTGTTGTTAGTAAAAATAACACACATGCAATGACACTGGTGGATCCATGTGTGGTCTCTGAAGAGAACATACATTTCAATGACTCTGGTTGTTGTTATCAAAAAGAACACACATGCAAGGACACTGGTGGATCCATGTGTGGTCTCTGAAGAGAACACACATGAAATGACTCTGGTTGTTGTTAGTAAAAAGAGCACACATGCAATGACACTGGTGGATCCATAGGTGGATTGTGAAAATAACACACATGCAATTGCACTGGTGGATCCATATGTGGTATGTGAAAAGAACACACATGCAATGACTCTGGTTGTTGTTAGTAAAAAGAACACACATGTAGTGACACTGGTGGATCCATAGGTGGATTGTGAAAAGAACACACATGCAATGACACTGGTGGATCCATATGTGGTATGTGAAAAGAACACACATGCAATGACTCCGATTGTTGTTAGTAAAAAGAACACACATGCAATGACACTGGTGGATCCATGTGTGTTCTCTTCAGCGACCACACATAAAATGGCACCGGTGGATCCATGTGTGGTCTCTGAAGAGAACACACATTTCAATGACACTGGTTGTTGTTAGTAAAAATAACACACATGCAATGACACTGATGGATCCATTTGTGGTCTCTGAAGAGAACACACAAGATATGACTCTGGTTGTTGTTAGTAAAAAAAAGCACACATGCAATGACACTGGTGGATCCATAGGTGGATTGTGAAAAGAACACACATGCAATGACACTGGTGGATCCATATGTGGTATGTTAAAAGAACACACATGTAATCACTCTACTGGTTGTTAGTAAAACGAACACAAATGCAATGACACTGGTGGATCCATAGGTGGATTGTGAAAAGAGCACACATGCAATGACACTGGTGGATCCATATGTTGTATGTGAAAAGAACACACATGCAATGACTCCAGTTGTTGTTAGTAAAAAGAACACACATTGCAATCACACTGGTGGATCCATGTGTGGTCTCTTCAGAGACAACACATGCAATGACACTCGTGGATCCAT
>JAJUPC010000780.1:0-81348 GCA_023614405.1 Avena insularis
GGCCATTGTGTCGAACACCTTGTGATCACAGATAAACCTGCCTAACTAACACTGTTTTGATCAATGCTTTGTCGACCCATTTGACCTCAATTCACTCCCCTGGTCTCCCCTAGTTCTAACCATGCCATCAAGGAGCTACACTTTAGCCTTTAGCAGCAGTGTCATGCCACCCCGAGGCCATGCCCGCCGATCGAGCACGGGCAGCTCATAGGAGACCACACAGCCCCTCTCCACCGTACCTAGGAGGTAGCCGTGATAGCACCGCCGCCCATTGTCCCTTCCCCGAGCAATGCCAAGCCTTGTACCACCGTAGACAACCCGCGCTCTCCACCTCTGCACCATGCACAGCCCATGCTAGAGCACCACCCCCGACAGCCTCGCACAAGCCATGTTGTGCCCTCAGCTTGCACGCACCGCTCCGCCTTGACCCCAGCACACTCCCGGACATGCCCATTTCCCGTCGCGCGACTAGCACCCACCGTGAGCCGCGTCGAACGCCGCCTCTGCCGTGCAGAGCGTCGACCTTTCCCAACCACATACCATCGCCCCTAGTTGCGCTATTACGCCGTAGCTGACCGCCAGGAGGCAGAGCACCGTCTGCCTACCTCGCCCGTGCCATTAGCCCTCTGTACCATCGTCACCGACGAGCTCACTGTCGCACCTCACGGTCCCCTCGTCGACCTATAAAAGGAGGGCACCCCCATCCCATTTATGCACACCATTCACCTCCCCTCTCGCTGCAGAACCTTCCCCACTTTTCCTCGGAGCCGCTCGAGCCCTCAATCGCCGGAATTCTGCCGGAGCTCGCCGCAGCAGAGGAGAAAGGGGGTCGTCAATTGCGACCAACCTAGGAGCCACCGCGACCACGCCTGAGACCGCCGTCGTCCACCAATTCGATCGCCCCCATCGCCACGTTAGCTGGAGCCCTAGTAAGCCCGCAATTGACCCCCACCGAGCCACTAGGGTTCGTGCTCGCCGGAGAACTATTCGCTGGGGATGACGCGCCTCAGCCGTTGATCCACCGTCTAATCGCACTACCCACATTGCCTCGTACCGCTTCGCGTTAGAGTCAGCCGCTGATGTGTGGACCCCCCTGTCAGTTGCCCTCTATGCCGTGGAGCGCCACTGGGCCGGCCCATTTAGTTTCCCGCCTTAGCCCGCAGATTCAAATAAAGATTTTTCTTTTTAGACTTAAACTCATTTCTGTCCACTAGTTTAAAAATCAATTCAGAGATTTCTACTGAACCAAATTGAATGATTCAAAATTTTCTAGAAAGATAATTTAAATATCTATCCAAGCCCGTTAGATTTAAATCAATTGGAGTTATAGATCACATATAGCAAAAATAACAAAACAGAGACTTTTCTACATTCAAACATTTTTCAAAAATCAACCATAATAGCTTTTGAGTTGATTCCAACTCTAAAAAAATCACATTTGATAATACCTATCTGAAATATGTAATAATATTTAGGTTTGCATGCATTGACTTTGGCCTAGTACCAAAACAATGCTATATAGGCATTTCTAGTCACTTTAAATCATTTAAATATGAATCCTAAACTTTATGAAATGTGATCCAACATTTAAATCACATTCCCATGTATTAGAATATGTGGTGATGACATGTGTCCACATGATCCCATATTTTAATAGGAGAATATTAAATATTAATTAATTTCAATGAGTAGAAATTACTTTTCTCAAATAAAATAAATGAAACTAGTTCACCAAATCTTGTGTTGAATGTGATGATACTAGATTATCAAGTGTGTGCCTTAGTGTGCTAAATAGACTAGTTAAGTATTATTTGGTGATTGTGTATCCCGTATGTATTTATAGACGATAGTACCGACCAAGTCTACGAGGGGGAGGAGTTCTACCCCAAAGAAGATGAGGAGAATTTCAACCACTGCACCAATCAAGGCAAGCCATCACTAGATGCAAGATAAGCAAAGCAAGATGAATTAGGCATGCTTTGGTTATACCTTTTGATTTATACCCATCCCAAGTTTTACTTACAAGTTTTACCCTTTTTCTTTACCAAAGTTTCCTTACTTCTAGTAATGCTTTATGAGATTTTAGAAAGTAGTTTAGATAGCATAAAGAGTATAAAACTAGGCCTATAGTAGATGTCATTCTATGGCATGAGATTGAGATTAGCATCCCACCTTAGTGAACACTCTTAACTTAGTAGTTGGAGCTAAACCAAAAACTTAATCACTCTAGATGGGAATACTTGGTGAAAATGCTTATGAAATGTTTTGACAGGTGTTGAGAAACACAAATGGTTTATGATGATGAAAATGTTGAGGCATGAGCCTTAGCCCTTTATAAAAACTGATGGTTGGGTTCGGATGCAATACCTTTCCAATTTTACCGTACAACCACAATACCTGAATTGGGTAAGGCTTAGCCGGAAGTTTATATGCATTAGTATGAGTTCCCTCGCGGGAGAGGTTTGAGCTGAGGCTACCTCTTGATGTTGTCCACCTATGCAGTGCCCGGGATGGTAGATGGCCATAGCTGGGAGGCCAAGCTCATAGGAGAGGTGCTTATACTAGAGTGTGTAAAGGAAAGGTTATGTTTGATTATCCACATACTAAGTATGATGCTTCAGGGTTTTAGGTAATCTAAGAGAAACCTTACTTATCCCCTCCCCCACGGAAAGTGGATGAGATCCATTTTTCCTCACCTCGCTGTCCTCTGCCTCCTTCCTCACCCTCACCCTCGCCGTCGTCCGTCCTTCCTCCACTCAGCATCGTCCTTCACTTTGCCCCTCGCCCCCCTGTGCCCCTCCCCACCATGTCGTCGTCCTTCGTTCTAGTAGACAACAGCTAGCCATCGCCGTACCCAAACCCTAGCCCAAGGCACCTTCGCGGTTTCCCACCATGCCGTGCCAACTGTCAAGCTCGCAGGTCTGCAAGCTCGCCGTCAACCTTACCCACAAGATCTGCCACCTCTACGTGCACCTCTCCGTAAAGATCTCCCCACTCGCCGTGCACCTCTCCGTCAAGGTCTGCTCCCTGGACTCTAAGGTCTGCCCACCCACGGTCAAGGTCTGCTCACTCGACGTGCACCTCGCCATGCACCTCGTCGATAAGGCCTGCCACCTCGCCGTCAAGTTCTTCCCACAATCCCTACACGTCATCGTCAAGATCTGCCCACTCGCGGTCAAGGTCTGCTCACTCGACGTGCACCTCAACTACAAGGTATGCCTACTCGCTATCCACCTAGTCGTCATGGTCTGCCACATCGCCGTCGACAAGGTCTGCCTACTCACCATGCACCTCCTCCACATACTCTGCTACCAAGGTCCATTGACAAGCCTCGATGCCACGATTTAAGCATCCCGCCAGGAATAGCAGTAAGAAAAAGGCCCCATAGCCTGAAGGGAAGGAAACACTTACCTTGTTTTTCTGTTGTTTGGTTATATTGTTTGTTGCAGATAAATGCTTTTCATAACATTTCTTATGATTAGAGTATAAATACAAATTGTTCACAGTGGAATATTTTACACTTGTGATTACTATTGGACAATCAACAACATATGTTATATTCTGCCTACTTGCCTATTCGGTGGCAAGATATAGGTGCATATACTGCTCATGTTTAATTGTCCTGGCCTCCTTATTATTGCAACCAATTGGTGAATTGCCCATCTTGTAAACTATTTGGCTTATGATTAGTTTGCGTGTGATAAAGGTTGCATTATCCTGTTTGTTGCATTACTTTGGCTGTTTCGTGATATGTCTTATGTTCATTGTATAAGTAGTTCATAGTTTACTGTTTTACATGATGGTTTACTATAGGACAATGAGCCCCATATGTTATATTTTTCTTAATTGCCTATTTAATTGCACGGTAGATGCTTGTACTTCTTATGTTTAATCGTCCTACTCTGCTTATTATTGCAGTGTATAATACTAAGTCTGGTCATAGTGGGGAGTAACATAGCATGTTACTAGGCTATGTTACTCCCCACTATGACTGGTCTTAATATTATCTCCATAGTGAGCAGTGTCATAGGTCTTATAACATAGACACCATCATTTAGGTTGGTCATAGTGGGAAGTTTGTACACACTAATATTATGTCTACGATACTAGTGTATAATACCAGCTAGGCCACCCATAGTAGGACTATCATGCAATCCATGTTGCATTTGTTTTGATGTTTCTTCATATGTCTTATGATTAGAGTATGAATTGGTCATAGCAGACTGTTCCACCCCATATGTTATATATTGAGCCATATTTGGAGTTCCCTATACATGTTAGAAACACATATGTACAGTGGAATGTGCTTGGGGTGTTGCTTAGGAAAATAATCCTAGATTTTTCATAAGAAACAGTGCTTATTTGTATTCGAGAGGTGCCAATTTAGACATCATCCTGTTATAAATAAGCACCATTGCTTAACCAAAAACCGGTCTATTTCGCTAAGCACTTCTCCAAGCGTCTTGCATTGTACATGCTCTTAGGTTCTTAGCATATGTTGTTGGATCGCCAAGTGTACCCCCGCCCACAGACCCCATAGACCCCTAGAAGTAGCAAAAAGGAAGGTTGTAGACCAGGTTACATTATCCCGTGTGTTGCATTAGTTTGGCAGCCTACAATCTTTTTGTTTAAATTGCTCGTGGCGACCTATTAAATGATGAGTACTATATAACATAGGTTGGTATCGCACCCAGTTTTATATTTCTATATTAATTGGAATTCTTTATTCATGTTAGAACCACAAATACTACTGATGGAAGAAAGTTGGATGAAAACCATCATGAGAAATAGTCCATGGTTGCAACGACTTGGTACTAGGTTTGTAGCTAGTGTTGTTGCATACCCAACTGTATTCTCCCCTAAAAAGAGCAACAGTGATCCCTCTGGACCTTGGCGTGATCCCCAGGGGGTGTTATCAGTGAAGGTGACATCTCAGGTGATGAAACACTAGTCACCGAGGAGACTGGGCTGCAGGTAGTCCCCTTACCTGCTAGCTCACCATCTTGTCATGATTTCTCCATAATTAAGGTGCTGCCAAATCATCTTGTGTGGAATTGTTTGCTTACTCTTTTTGCCATATGTTTTGTTCCTCTTTATTTTTCCCAATTGACTGTTACATGTAAAATGTGTAGCTTAAGCCGAGAAAATTCAAGAAGACAACTCCCAAGAAAAGGATGGCTCCTGGTGGTGGATCATCTCGCAAGCGTGTTGTGGTATCAGTACTATCTCGAGACATAGAAAATGAGAGACACACGAGGTCCAAGGGGAATCCGCTAAAAAAAGACTTCCACCTCCAGGTTCCACATGGCGGACACCAAAAGCGGCAAGTCCTGCAATCCATTCACAAGAAAATCGGAGTGCAACACAGAAGATTGCCAAAGCCGAACTACCTGATGCCCGGCAAACAACCAAAGCCGAACTTCCTGATGCCAGGCAAACTTCCAAATCCACACTTCCTAATGCCCTGGAGGTGGCTAGAGTTGCACTTCATTTTCCCCTGCTGGTCACCGATGATGCAGTTCCTGATGCCAACCTAGTGGCCAAATCTGCACTTCCCGATGCTCGGCAAGTAGCTAAACCTTCAGTTCCTGATGCCGGCCAAGTGGCCAAAGATGCAGTTCCTAATGCCGGCCAACTGGCTAAAGCTGCAGTTTCTAATGCCGGCCAAGTGGCCAAAGCTGCAGTTCCTGATGCCCACCAAGGCAAGAAGCTAGCTGTCGTCAATCTACCACCCACCCAAGCCAAGAAGGCAGCAGCCCAAGGCAAGCAACCAGCTGCCCAAGGCGAGCTGGCAGCTGTCCAACATGGGAAGCACTCTGCCCAAGGTGACCTGCCCACTCCCTTCGACCCGCTGGTATGTCGTCCGGCACCTCCCCAAAGCCAGCCACCCCCCCAAAGCCAGTATCCACCCCCCCAAAGCCAGCAGCCACCCCCCAAAGCTAGCAGCCACCCCCTCAAAGCCAGAAGCCACCTCCCCAAAGCCAGCAACCACTTACCCAAGGTGTGGAACCCCAACCCACATCCTGCCATCCTCTGGCACCTCCCAAAGCCAACCTGCCACCTCCACAAATCAAGAAGCCACCTTCCCAGGTGACGAAGTCTGCATCTTTCTACCCACGGGTATCCCCCAAATGTGACTTTCTACAACTCCAAATCCATAAGCCACCTCCCAGCTGTCTGCGGGCACCTCGCCAAAGCGACCATGCACCATCTAAAACCGATGGGTTAGGTACCCAAGGCGCTACGTCAACTACCCAACATTTGTGTTCAGCTGCCAACGGCGAGGACTCTGGTACCCCATTTGAGGGTCAGGGGTCAGCTACCCAATACGATGAGCCGGCTACCAAATATGGGGAATCTGATCCTAGTCATGAAGTACCGTGGCAAGACTGCAGTGACTGGTCTCAACATGGTAACACGTTAAACCGACTACTTGCTCACTTATAATCCAT
Organism: Avena insularis; assembly: GCA_023614405.1. Taxonomy (NCBI): domain Eukaryota; kingdom Viridiplantae; phylum Streptophyta; class Magnoliopsida; order Poales; family Poaceae; genus Avena; species Avena insularis. The sequence goes on from JAJUPC010000780.1 coordinate 6,453, forward strand.
TTAATCCCATCATATTATTGTGGAACACTAAATCAGCACATTGTATTCCTGTAGATGATGATGGCTACCAGATGTCTCAAGACTTTGATGCACCTTGTTCTGAAGACGCTGAAACATAGAATTCTGAAGATATAGTTCCGCATACTGGTCAAGATCTGGTGGTGAAGGGGAAAACATGGGGAAGAGGCTTGACAAGTTGTCCAAAGGAGGGAGGCTTTCACTTAATGTTCTTCTAGGAAGAACTAGACAAGACGAGCCGGGTGTTGCTACCAGGTTTGCCAGTGAGTGTGCAGTCATAGTAAGGACTAGCATGCCTATCTTACCCCACTGGAAAGAGTACAAGAAGAGGGTTGATGTCCAATCAGACTTCATAGGCACAGTTTCTGTATGTTCTGTGACTTAGTTGTCCTTTACCTTCCCATTTCTCTGTTCATGCAAATGCTGATGCTCCATGTTTTAGTTTTAGCAAAAGTTTGCCAAGGACACAAATAACACCCACGTGCGGAATGCTTGTGCAAATCAATTTATGAGGCATGCAAGGAATCAGTGGCATATTATGAAGAAGAAGTATTTTGATCCCTACCCTCTGAACCAAGTTACAAGGAAATGTCCTGATGTAGTGAAACACATGACCGACGAGCAGTGGTGCACGCTTGTTGATACTTGGTCTGACCCCAGGAAACAGGTCACTTTTCATTTACTCTTTTACTATTACTGCATGTGTTTGAATTGTTTGATTGGAACTGCCTCTTATACTGTATGGTTTCTGCTTGGTAGAGTACTTGTGTAATAAACAAGATCAACATGAGCAAAGTCTTATACCATGCTGCCACAGGTTCTCGTAGCTATGAGGTTGTGTGCAACGGTGAGGACAATGCCTTCGAACTCTTCAAAAATACGCATTACAGCCCGAGAAATGGCTTCACTCCGAATGTGAAGAAAGCAATTGTAGGTCCTTTTGAATACTTTTCATCTTCATAAAATTCAATGCTATCTTCATCTCTCAATTGTATATGATATGATTGTAGTTTTCTTGCTATTTTTCTAAGGTTCGCTTCTATTCCTAATACTGTAGGAAATCATGGAAAAGAAGATGGATCTAGATGTCCAGGGGGAAGAACCACTTTCTTCCACTAAGGCTGTGCACTTTGCACTCTCGTTGGACAGCAGAAAGGCATCGTTCCTGAAGAACATTGGCCTCCATTCAAGTACATCAAGACGAAGCAGGTCTGGCCTTGAAGCGGAACTTTTGGCTGAGAGAGCAGGGAGTGACAAACTGCGCTATACCATAGAGGAATTGGAGAGAGCGAAAGAAGCTGCCGAGGCAGAGAGGCTGCAGTATGCTAAAGACATGAGAGAAATGCAGAAGAAGCAAGAAGAGATGCAGGATAAAAAAACCATACAAACAACTTACTTCAGCAAGTGTTGTCTCAGATGACTCAATGAAGCGGCAATGACTATAGCTTCTCATTAAAGGTAAGTGAACTCGTAGTTGACACTTGTGAGTTCTTGGGCCTAGGAAAGTTAACTGGTGTGGAAACTTGTGAGTCTTTTGGGCAGAAAAACTTGTGAGGCTTTTGGCTCATAAACTGCTGTGGAAAGTTTTTGGCTGTGGAAGCTTGTGAGGCTTTTGGCTCAGAAACTGCTGTGGAAATCTATGTGGAAACTTGTCCTAAAATTCATTGCCAAATTCTGTTATTTGATGCATGTGGTGTGAAATGTGTCACAAAAGATTAGGGCTAGTAGAAATTTACGTTCACAAATGGCCCCCTGATCTCATGGTGACACCAGCCCGCATCCACGACAAAGACGAAATCGTCTCAATTGTTCTTTACGAAACATTTCCGTCACAGGTAAACACCGATGTGGACACCTTTCATTGGCTAACTATCTAGACGAAACAGAAACGTCACGGCCAATAACATCATCACACAGAATTCGTCCTATGTAGGTGATACGTGTCTCATTTTGATTTGTCAACATGGCGTTCTGCGGCTTGCCCACGTGGCCTCGGCCGATTGGCGCAAGCGTGTCCGTGTCAACCGTCCACGTGTCAGCATGGCGTCGAAAGCTGGCGACGAACAAAATTCATCACAGCACGTGTGATGTCATAAACAGGATATATGGCGTCATGAATGGGTTGATGACGTCATGGACATGGAGACAACAGAATCAAGCCGTGACAGAAAAATGTCAGGAACATGATGACGTCGTAGATGGCGAACATGGCGTCACTAAACATCACTGACGGCCACCCGCCGTGCCATCTGCCACGTGGCATCGACCATGACGAAATAAAAACGTCATGAGCGACCGGGCCTGGGCTGGGCCGGTCCAGTTCGCCGCGATGAAAATACAAGAACATCACGATCGGGCGTGATGTTTTCAGACAAGAAAAACGTCGCGGAATGAATTATGACGTGACGTCCGTGACCTATTTTTTTCGTCACAGAATTCGTCGTGGATGGCCATCTACGATGTTTTGGCCCTCATCCACGACGATATCAGATCGTCATGGATCATCCAGAACCTTGTAGTGCAACCTGCATATCCGGATACATGCGAGAGGAAGAAGATACAGCTGACTTCTTTGTCCTATTCCAAATTTCATGGTTAACGCGTAATATACGGTGCTAGAATCACTAGCGACATTGGTTGTTAAGTCCTAGATGATATATTCCTGGACAATGGTATCCCAATTGCCGGACTTAATAAGATTAGTTGATCACCCTGGATCAGTAACCAATATTTTACATTATTATTGAAAATAGTGTTTTCTGACCTTTTTGAAATGCAGATGATGACAACATTTGAGTTACAAGTATTTGCTAGAAATAACCAAAGGACATGAGCAAGTATGAACTTGCCTTTTGTGATTGCAAGGTTATGCACTCACGGTCTTCAAGATACTAGAAGATCCAAATTCTATAAATAACATCATTGGTCCGGTAAGGACTAATGCTTAAAGAAGCAGGATGCAATTATGCATAAGTAATGTAATGCAGTTTGATAAACATGAATTCCCGAAATAATCATATCTGATCTAGGGTTTGGAAACTGGGAATGGCTTCTTTAGAATGCATTTCACTTTTATATCAGCTTCACATGTGTGCTTCTTATTAAGTCTTGTGAGAGTGTGTGAAACGATATGTAAATACAATAAGTAGTAAACAATACTAAAGCACTCAAGTGTGGAATGGTATCTAAAGACTTCTTAAAATCATACAATTATTATATTTAATATTTTTGTGATAAAAAATAATATTCTAGGAGCTCAAAAAATAATTTTATTTAATTTTAGCTCTTCTTAATATTTTCTTAAAATTCTATGAAGAAAATAAGATTTTATTTTATGCAAACTTACTTTACTCAACTAAAATACAAGTTAGTATTTTTTATAACTTAGTATATCCATTTAGCATCTCAAAAGTGAATTTTATTCAATTTTAAGTATTTTATTTATTTATATAAAATTTCGTGTAGGTATATACATAATTTCTATAATAGATCTTAATTTAATTATTTAAAATTATTACTTATTATTTTTATTGGGTAGAGGATATTTTGTGATTTCATAGATATATTATTTGTATTTTTAGGATTTTTATTTATTTTTCTAGAGATCATTTAGTTCTAGGGGTATATTTGTAATTATGTATTTTACATAAGTCCTTTTAAATCATGGGCCTAGCCCACTGGGCTAGACCGGCCGGACGCGACCCATCTGGGTTAGGTCAACCCCCTTGGATCACCTGATACTGGCCCAGATTGGCCCAGTACCCCTCTCTCTTCCTCGCGCACTCGTGTTCTCCCCTTGGTCATTCCCCTCCGTGGCGATGTGGTGCCGCCGCCGTCGTCGTGCGATTCCGGCTACTCCTGGACTTCCTGGTTGCCGTCGTGACGTCGATGATGCTTCGTCTACTGGTCTAGCGCAATTTGGCGCCCGGGCGCTCCCCTAACCACGCCGCCTACACCCCGACACCTAGGGTTCGGGTGTCGCCGGTGATCTGGAGCTCCGCCGCTTCCATGGTGTTGCTCTTGTACCCTAGTGGCTATGTGGTGCTGCCAGTGCCTTCGGGATCCTATGGCTGCCGTGTTTGTGGCCTGGCGTGGGTCGCAGCGTCTTTGGGTGCTCCCCGTGCCATCGTTAAGACCACCGTCGGCCATACCGCTTCCTCTTCTAAAACTTGCGAGGACCACCAGTGTGTTTGCATTCCTTTCCCCTCTCTTTTCTTTATCTCACCTTGCTACCCTTCATGTGGTTGTTTATTGTGATTACCTACTGAATCTAGGTTGTGTAGCACTCCTTGTTGTATTGAGGTTGGGAATGATGACAGTGGTTTCTGTTAGTGAACTATTGTCTGAACTTTTACTTACTGCCCTATACCTGCTTGGTGAGTCTATGGTTAGCATATGGATTAAGATTGATTCATTGGTTCTGATTGCTATGCTTTGGGATGAGAGCATCAGAGTTGGATAACTGTTGTAAATGTTATCTATGATTTTGTAGTTGACCGAAATGATTCCTAACTATTGTTCTTAGGAAAATGATTAAGAATTTCCTTGAGAATATTTGGCTATGGAGCCTATGTATCTGGATTACTTAGTTAGTATGGGTCTTTGTGACACCTTCCATTGAATGGTACACAATCCCTGTCTAATTCTAAGTTTTTCGTAAATTGTGCTCTGTATTGGCTTATATTGTAAGCATTTGAAGAACTTCTATCAAATACAGTGTTTTACTTGTTTAATATATTAGCCTATGATACTAGTTTGAGGCACTTCTAGGTAAAAGCTGATATTTTTACTTATTGTCCCCCTTCCCACGTGTTCCATGTGTTAGTTATGTAAATGATTCCTAAATATTTAGGAAGATGATTATGTGGGTTTAAGAAAGTAGACTTGAGCTTGTACTCAAGAAACATCGAATATGCTAGGTATAGAGGTGCTACCCTCTGGGGATGTGCCATGTAGCCTAGCAGTTGTGGCTCATATAAATCTAGTTAAAAATAGATGATAGGGTTGATGATGCTGGTCTGAAACCCTCTGTGTAAGAACACATGTTTTATAGTGGCTATTTATTATATTCCATGATGAAGTATACACCCCACTTGGGTGTATCTCCGAGAATTCTTCTTATCCAACAGACCTTTACTTTCTGAATGGATAAGCACGGGTACAAAGCATGTGTTCTTTATGAGTCACCAACCTGTTAGTAATTGGTGAAGAGATGTGGTTGGTGCCTTGTCCTAGCCTTGCTGATGAGCATGTAGATCAGCTTCTAGAATTGCTACTCCTCCTTATCCTTGCTCTGCACTTCCTAAACCACCCCATCTAGGTCACCATCTTATTGATGATCTGATTGGTTTTATGTGGTGAATGGTTGGTTTATCTCTTGGGTATTTGGCAAGATCTGAGGTGATGTTGGTTGTGTTCTTAATAGCTTGTGATGATGTGAGACTGAGATAAAAGCTAGCAGCTGTGTTGCGGATGTGTGACCTCTTTTATGTGTATTGGGTTATTGCTACTGTGTTGACAACACACAACATGCATGCAGTGATCAAGCTGCTTACTCATGGGCTCTACTAGACTCAAGTTTCAATGGTTCAGATATTTGTCTATGGATTGGTTCAAATCCCAGTTGGTATTATCCTCAAATTGTTTTTTTTTTCTCTGCTGAAATGGTGAATCTTGCCCTAGGCCAATGATGTTGTGTTGAGGCTTAAACTTTGAAAAGAATAGACTCTACACTTGATGGGTTTTGTCCCTTCTTTAAAAGATTTGGCTTAGTGATGTTTGGAAAACAGTGCATTACATTGTTAGAAACTGAGAGCAAAACTAACTATAATCCTCTCTTTGTTTATTTCTTCTTCTGTCTTATTTGCAGGTACAAGACCAAGTGATCAGGAGAAATAGTTTAGGATTAGATTAGGACTATTAGTTTAGGGCTTTCTGTTATTTTCTTTTGTAATATGTTATTTCTACTCTTTGTAAAGATCAATGTAATATATATTCATTATTTATTAAAGCTTTTATTTCTTTGAGAATGTCTCTGTAATGTTTTTACTTCAAATAGATTTGTATTTATTTAATACTTGTGGGATAAAGGAAAGAATTAAGAAGTACTATTTGAGTTATACTCTTATATTGTTATCAATATCTTTTATTGTTTTATAAAGGTGATATTTTCAAACAATAATGATAAATAATTCTTTTCTAGAAATCAAATAAATACTAATTACCTCTAATTTTCTAACCTTATTCAAACGTTTCAAATTTTTAAATATGATATCAATTTATTCACCCGAGAACATTATAATCCCTAAGGATCAAAGGTTGAGGGTTTATTTCTAACTAGGTAATTATAGTTGATGTCTCAACCCAGAGTGAGATAGTGATATAGCCTCTTACTATGATCTTGATTAAAGATTTCTCCAAAATTCCTATCCTCAACACTTCACTAAGCTTGGGTCCTAGTTAAGGAATCCCTTTCCTAAATATACTCTATGTTATCCCTTTCCTAGATCTCTTCTATCTAACTGATCTAGTCATCTAGCTCCACCACATATGATGACATGGTCATGTCACTTCTACAATATTCCTTCATTCTGATCCTAGTTTATATATACAGCTTCCATTTATGAACTACCCTTAAGTAAGTCACTCATCTAGTTAGTTATAACTTCATTATTCCATTCTCCTAGCATTCTTCCTTTACTGCCTAACTTGCACTTCTTAACTACCCTTGATGAATCCATCCATGTAGTTGTTTCTAACTCTATCCATAAACTCCTTTCTATTAGCCTTGCATCTACTTCCAAGGCTTGCAAGATTACACTTCTCTCTAGATCACATGTGATATCAAACCTGTGGAATAGGTATGGTACTACCCTCCATAATACAAATTTGTCCTTGTATTAGCTTGGTTAAACTACTATGCCTCCAACTAGTCCATACAACTTATGTTATATACTTCTTCATTCTCCAGCTTGACTTCTCATGATCAAGCTAGATAATTCATCTTACTAGGGTTTTGCCTAATTTGGTATACTCACAACTCTTCTTTAACACCTAGTCATCTATTCTCAAGTGACTTGAGAATCATGACCACTAACCCTTGATCATGCTTAGCTTAGGCTTCTAATTGTTTGATCAAGATTTATTAACACTAAATAGTAGACTTGTACAAGTCTCTTTATAAAATTTATCTTGTTAAGGAAACTTACTTTAGGTTTATACCTACTAGACTTAACAAGATTATCACTGAATTCTCTACTACTAATAGCTTTCTCATAGCTTCATAATTATTATCTAAACTCTTAGGTTTAGATGCTTCTTCTAGTTAACTCATGAGTGAGTTAACTCCTCCAACATCAGATGGTTTAATCTCCACTAAGGATCTCATTCCATTGATGATGGCACACTCTACCATAACTTGTTACTTCTTCTTATTAATTTACTTAAGGTCTTTGGAGATCAATATAATAGGTCAAAGCATAAGAGTCAATAAGTTCTAGGTCAGGAATTGATCATGCAACACGGATGATCACTTGACACTAGGACTTGTTTAAATAGGTATGTCACTACTTAATATGATATTAAGGATATGTGATGAATGGTCTTGGCTTGACTTCCCTTTCTACTCTATTTGTGATAAGAGTTAAGGTTTAAGAACTACCATGATACCCATGGTAGGAATAACTATGGCAAACAAGTGTTTCAAGATTTAGTTATGGGGTTTATTTACTTGGAGTTATATACTTTATTGAGTATTCAAGAGTGATTGTAATGAAGACCATCATATGATATCTATAAGATCCTTTTTAGTGTGTTGTGAGTTTAGCTTGATTCTATTTGATGTACCCATAGATCAAATTATATTACCCAAAGATAAGGTTTTAGCAAAAGGTCATATTGAAACTTATCGCGGTCAACTTGATGGTCTACTTCAGTTCCACCAAGTCAAGAGAAGCTTCAATCACTTTGACAAGTTTTATTTAAAAGCACGAAAATTATCCAAATTTTCTATGCATGAATGCAATGGACACACCTCATCTCAGCTTATTTCTAAGCTCTAATGCTGGGATGTTACAAATACTCCTCGTCAACTCCTGTGATAGAGGGAATAATCAAATGCTCCAAAAAAGCACCGTTTGGGACCTCTTTCCGTGTAGAGCCTATTCTTGATAGAGCATCTGGTTCCTTGTTTTCTGTTCGGGAATGTTTTGTACTTCAAACCCTTCGAACGATTTAGACAATTCATCCATGACAGCTTTGTATGCTGCCATGTGTTTATTGGCATTACAAATATCGGATACTTGCTGGGCAACTAAATCTGAGTCTCCGTAACACATCAATCGGTGAATGCTGATGTCTTTTGCAATTCGAATTGCATGTAGCAGGACTTCATATTTGGAAATGTTATTTGTCGCTGTGAAGTGAATCTGCAGTACGTAGAAAAGTTTATGACCTTGGGGTGACTTGAGCACCACGCCATCCCTTGATCCCCCGAGCGCTTTAGACCCGTCAAAGTGTAAGGTCCAAACTCCCGTCTCTTAGAGACCTATGTTTTCTACTATCTCTGTCCAATCAGTGACAAAGTCAGCAAGAATCTGGGATTTGATTGTTGTGCGAGGTTTGTACTCAATGTCAAAAGCTTCTAGATCTATTCCCCATTTAGCAACGCATCCTGTGGCATTAATGTTGTTGATTATGTCTCTCATGGGAGCTGTGCTCACCACAATAATCTTGTGCTATTTAAAATAGTGGCGTAGCTTTCTGGATGCGAAAAACACACCATAGGCTAACTTTTGCTAATGATCATACCTTTGCTTTGATTCAGTCAGGACCTCGGTGAGATAATAAGTCGGACGCTGCACCATGTGTTCCTGTTTTTCTTCCGGCTGTTCCACCACCATGATGACACTGACAACTCTGTTTGTTGAAGCTAGATAAAGCAACATTGGTTCCTATGATTCCGGTGCTGCAAGGATAGGGGCGGACGAGAGTACGGCTTTCATATCCTAAAGTGCAGATTATCTTCATCAGTCCAGACGAACTTCTTGGTATTTTTCAAGATCTTGTATAAAGGTGCGGCTCTTTCACCGAGTCGGCTTATGAACTGACTGACCGCGGCAATGTATCTAGTTAGCCGTTGTACGTCCTTCAGACGAGTTGGCCTGGAAATGTTGAGTATAGCCTTTATTTTGTCACGGTTCACCTCTATGCCTCTTTGAAACACAATGAATCCTAACAATTTTCCGGCTAGTATTCCAAAGAAACACTTCTTTGGGTTAAGCATTATGTTGTATTTTCGTAGGATGTTGAATGTTTCCTCTAAGTTAGAAATTAGTGTTTCCTTCTTTTTGGACATCACAACTATGTCATCCACTTATGCATGTATGTTGCGTCCGATTTGATTGTGGAGGCAACGCTGCATAATGCGCTGGTACGTAGCTCCTGCATTTTTAGCCCAAAGGGCATTATCACACAGCAGAAGGTTCTGAAGGGGTGATGAACGAAGTCTTTATTTTGTCTGACTCCTTCATCCGAATTTGATGATATCCGAATATGCATCGAGAAAACATAGGAGTTCCGAGCCTGCTGTTGAGTCCATAACTTGATCGATTCTAGGCAGAGCGAATTAATCTTTGGGACAAGCCTTGTTCAAGGCGGTATAATCAACACACACCCTTAAATAAGTGGTGTCCTTTTTAGGAACCATTACAGGTTTGGCTGACCAATCAGTATGGAAGACCTCTTCTATGAATCCGGCTAACTCAAGCCAGGCTAGTTCCTTAGATATTGCTTTAGGCTTTTCATCGCTCAAACATCGTAAGGACTATTTGACGGGTTTAGCGTTTGGGTATACATTTAGGTTGTGCTCGACAAGTTCCCTAGGTACTCCAGTCATGTCATATGGCTACCATGCGAATATATCTTTATTGGCTTTGAGGAACTCAATGAGTGTGCTTTCCTATGCGTGGCCCAAGCCTATACCTATCCGGGTCACCTTGGAGGGGTCATCATCCTTCAACGGTGTCATCTTCGTCTCTCCCGATGCCTTGAACTCTGGAGTCAGCTTTGTCACGTCCTTCTTTGTTGCGGGCATCTCGGACGGGTCGATGTTCTTCTTGATCTCCTCGTACTCCTCGGCATGCAGCACGACTTTAGCAAAGGCAGTATTTCCGTCCTCGCATTCTCGTGCCTTCTTCGGGTCTCCCCGGATGACGCCATTGGGACTTGGCATTTTCATCATATTATAAATGTAACATGGGCGATCCATAAAAGCCTAGTAAGACGGACGCCCAAAGATAGTGTGGTATGCACTCTTGAACGGGACCACTTCGAAGGGAAGTTCTTCCGTCTGGTAGTTCTTTCGAGTTCTAAAGGTAACGTCCAAAGTGATCTCTCCTAGAGAATTTGCTTGTCTTCCAGGATAACTCCATGAAAAGTCATAGAGTTGTGATTTAGTTGCATTTCCGATATCCTCATCCAGCGCAGCGTTTCGACATAGATGATGTTGATGTTGATGCCACCGTCCATGAGGGTCTAGCAGAAGTCATAGCCATCAATAAGTGGATTGACGACCAGAGCGTACTTTCCTCACCTAGGTGGCTTAGGAGGATGATTGCTTCAGTCAAAGGTCATTGTAACTTCTGACCAGTCCAAATACTGAGGGACAGTCACAATAGTTGTGTTGAGCTCATGCATCACTGCCTTTTTAACTTTAGCTGGTTGGGATCTGAGGAAGCAGACATAAGTGTCTTTCTTGGTAGGGAAGGTATTCTTTCCATCTGACTTGGGATTTGAAGCTTCTGCCTCCTCCATGTCGGAATCTTCCTTGGACTCCTTGTCTTTGTCGAAATTTTTCTTTCCTTTTTGTCGCTTGGCCCTATAACTAGCAGATTCATCTTTCTTGATGTTGTCATTGAAACGACACTCAGCATTGGTGTGGGACAATCCCCCGTACGCATGGATTATTGGCAATGTCGGCCCAAGAGTAGGTTTTGCCAGGTTGCTGGTCTCCTCTACCTTGGACTCTGGAAGTTCAACGGCCTCATCCTCGGCTTCCTCCGCAGCCTCCTCGTCCTCCAGACCCGAAAGTTGCATTGACTGTTGTGGTTTCCGGATTGGGTTTTTCTTCCGAGGTGTTCTTGCATTTTGGGGTCTGCTACTTCGGTTGTTTTGTCGACTGTGGCACATCCAATACATTGAGCAGTCCCTCTGAATCATCATCAGCGTCAGCGTATTTGCTTGCTGTCTCTATCATCTCCCCCAAATCAGTCACTTTGTCACATTTTAAGCAATGACGCAATAAACCAATTGGGAGACGCGCAATGAATGCTTCAATCATTGTTTGATGGTTTACTCCCTCACAGGAGTTCTTTGTGTTGATCCATCATCCGAGGTAGTCTCGGCAGGTTTCTCTGGGTTTCTGGGTGCACCGTTGCAGGTCTCCAACCATGCAGGACCTACTGTATGTTCCCGCGAAGTTCTGAAAGAAAGCACTTCGCATGTCATACCAGTTGTGGATGGTGTTTTCCGGTAGTTCATTGAGCCATGATCGAGCCGTCTTCCTCAGCATAAGTGGGAGATACCGGGTTGCGACCAAATTGTTCCCTCCTTTGGCTATGCAACATGCCTGGAAGAAGTCCTTGAGCCAGGTGTCTGGCCGAGCCACACAGTCGTAGGGCTAGATGTGCCTTGAGATAGTAAACCCTTCCGGAAAGTTTTTTTGGTTTAAGCGCAGTCCGAAGCATTTTGGACCCACATAGATTTTTTCCGACTCGTAGTGTCGTGCCTCAATGTTTGAGTTGATCCGGTGCCTGGCATCACTTGGTGGCAGGGCGCACCGTCTTGGTTGTTCACTGTGGCTACGGTGCCCATGAGACGGACTTCTGCTTCTCCTTCCACCCCTGCACCGTGGTGCCCCATGGCCTCCATTGGGACCATTATGGTGGCTACTTGGCGGAGATGGTGGTGCTGGTGGATTGTTACACCCAGCTGGGGCTTCATGGTGACGGCCATCATGCCGGCTTGATCCAGCGTGATGTTCATCGTTCCTTCATCCGTCGTTGCCGTCGTTATGGCATGGATCAGCCGGATGGCTTACATGTATAGGAGGGGGCATCCTTTGCCGGTCCTGCTCTCGACATTGAGCTTCTTCATCTTCCCTATGATTGTTCGATTGCCGCCGAGGAGGTTGGACCATCACTACAACAGTGTCTTGCTCTGCGGCCGGAACGAAATTGCTCCAGCTTCGTGCGGGTTTGTGTCGGTGTCCTGATGATCCGGTTCTTGAATAGTTGTCCTCCCGAGTGTCAAGATAGTAGTGTCGTTCCGGCTCCCATCGGGATCTTGCATCTTGCTGTTGCCCCGTGTTCATGCGGCATTGGTCGGATCTAGAGACCAGCTTTTCCCTGCCGAACATGGTGACCTTTTGTTGTTCCAAGCCCTTGGTGAGTGCTTCACACTTAGCCGAGTCTGCTCTAGACTCAGGTTGTTTGCCAAGAGATCTCGAGCCGCAGCAACATTTTCTACCTGCGTGCCATACACCTATTACCCTTGCTGTCGATCCGAGGTTTCCCTATGGCTATATCTCCTTCGAAAAGGGTCTTGTGAACATCCAGATATTTGTTAGGCAACTCAGGGCCATTCTGGGTCTTCTGATGCTGCCGGGTGCTAGGCTGCCCCGCAGCTGCAATGCGCTGCTTCTCCTCGAGGATATTTGCAGTTTCCTCAAGGAGTACTTGATGGTGTGCTTCTAGGGCTTGAGCCTTGTCCTCCAACTCTGCAGGTGTAAGTTCTGTAGCTATCGGGATAGGCGTAGTAATCGCCTCTCTAAGGAGTTTACGAGCAGCGGGAGTAACCACGTGCCCATCCAATGAAGTACTTTTTGGCTCATCTAGGATTAAAGCTGCATATGAGTCTTCTTCGTATTCTTCGGATATTACCTCGTCAGTTGGAAGGTCCTTAGCCGGAGTCTTCTTCTTCTTTGCCTTCTTGGCTACACCGGTAGCAAAGACGACTTTGGGTCTGATTCCTGGAGTCAGGCTTCTATCAGTACTCTCGGACATTTGGACATCGGGATTATCTCCGAGATCCATACTGTCCTGTGGTTCGGGAGAGTTTTCTCCGGATCCTTCATCCATGCTATTGTGAGGGCTTTGATCCATAGCTTCTCCTTCTTCCGTAGCCTTGGAGTTGAATTCCTCTTCATATTCCGCGGAGAACTTTCAGAATCTGCCGATGTCATGGAGTCATCCGAAGATGCTGGTAAGCCGATGTTTGTTCCGATTGCCTCCAGCACTGAGTCTTTGTCGTCTCCAGCTTCGGCAGAGCCAGATCCGGATCCAACGTATCCGACAAAGTGCGATGTGTGTGTCCTGAGGTAGGTACGGCTCTCTTTGTTGGCTTCCTCAAAACACTTGATAGTCTCAAGGATCTCTTCCATGCTGGCATTCCCGCACAGCATCATACGCCTCAACGTGTGCCTCAGAAGTGATTTTGCTGCTCCAGCATTGGCAGAGCCAGATCCAGAGTTGTTGCTGCTTTGATCTTCCTGAGATTCAACCTCTTTGGGGAGAGCCTCCTTGAAAGGATACAGATGCCGCCTAGAGGGGGTGAATAGGCGGTTAAAAACTTTTCCGAGAGAGGCTCAACAAAGGCGGAATTAAACTAGCGTTTACTTTGTTAAGCACAAAAACCTAGAACAACTAGGGTTCACATATTTGCACCAACGATTTATGCTAAACAAGACAAGCAACTATGAGATAGCAAGATATAAACTTCAAGCACAAAGGCTATCACGAAGTAAGGTGCATAAGTAAGAGCTCGTGTATAGAGATAACCGAGGCACACGGAGACGACGATGTTTTACCAAGTTCCTCCCAACATGGAGTACATCTTGTTTGGAAATGGGGTGGTATCAGACCACCAACGCCACAAAAGGCATCCCTTGTTATCCTGTGAATCTCACCCCAACAGGATCAATCCACACTTCCACTATCGGTGCACTTGTCAGTGGCAATCCGGAACCGCTCACAAGGTTGGGGCACTTCTCCACAACTAAATTGAAGGCTCCCAACAAACAAGCTTGGGGAAAGCTCCACAAGTAATCCACAAACCTACAAAACCACCAAACCTTCTAGGGTTCTAATGAACCCAAGAGTAAAAAGCTTCTCAAATTTTCACCCAATCGAATCCTCACCGAGAACTCAAACTGATGCACCAAATGCAATGGCAAGAACACAAGAATTGCTCAAATCCTTCTCTCCCAAATTCCACCAAAGCTACAAAAGCTTATGGGGGAATAAGAGACGAAGAAGAATGGAGGAAATCCACAAAACACTCCAAGATCTAGATCCCAAGATGTTCCCCTCACTTAGAGGAGAGATTGATTGGTGGGGTTATAGATCTAGATCTCCTCTTTCAAATCCCTCAAGAATATGCAAGAATCATTGAAGGGATTGAGAGATAGCAAGCTCAAGAAGGTCAGCAATGGAGGGGGAAACTTGCAAGAAAGGTTGGGTAAACATTGGGGAAGAAGGGCCCCTTATATAGGTCCTCCAAAATCCAACCGTTACAGCCCCGGAGCACGCGGGACGGACATTCCGTCCTATTCACTCCGGACATTCCGGTCAAGGCAGAACTGTCAGGAACAGCAATACGAAAACACCCATAACTTTTGCATCCGGACTCCGATTTTGATGATCTTGGGCTTGTTTTAAATAGGACAAGAAACTCTACAATATCATGCAGGGAACCATCATAGTACAATAAGGGAGGATAGAACCAAATGACGAAAGTTTTGACCTCTCTCAAAAAGACGAACCGGTAAAACCTCCAACATCGAAAACGCAATAGAGAATGCATATGAAATCCGTTTTCGATGAACTTGGGCTTGTCATGAAGATTAACACAAGATCTAAATCCTCTCATGGATAAGAACCAAATAATGGAAGGTTTACCAATATCTAAAAGACATACCGGTAAAACCTCCAATATCAAAAATGCAATAGAGAATGTATATGAAATCCGTTTTCGATGAACTAGAGCTTGTTATGAATATTACCACAATCTCAAGAACCTCACATGGATAAGATCCAAATAACAACCAAGAAAGATTATGCCAAGTATGCAAAGGTTTGAGCTTTCATGAAGGATATGATTAACTTACTCACTCGAGAGCCCCTCTTGATAGTACGGCTATTTATCCTATAAACCGGTCTCCCCAACTAACACCATGAGACCAGTAAGAAAGAAACCATATCAACAACATACCGTTGACTTGAGAATATTCCACTTGAGCTTGACGATAGCGATCTTGTCCACCTCAAGATGGAACACCTTTCTTGATTGCACTAGCTTGGTGAAGACTTGCAAATTGCTCTCCCATACTCCACTATGGTAGAGCTTCTCTCTTGGGCATATCATCTTCCCATATCCATGATAACCATAGGATGGAAAGATTCAAGCAAATGATCTCTTCGAGATGGCTCATCTTGAACTTGCACATCATTTCTTCTTTCTTTATTATGTTGGTGTCTTGAAGGTACATAAGAGATATCACTCCAACTTTAGTCTTCAAGACACACTTTCTATAGGCTCAACTCTCACTTGACCAATCTCCGGATCACTCATTGAAACCTTGGTCAACACTTAATCTTCTTCACTTTTTTCTTCTCCCAACCTTGAAGCCAACATATGGTTCAAGCATTGCATATGGAAAAATCCTACAGGTAAAACTCAATGCAACATACGTCCATAAAGATTGTCATTAATTACCAAAACCACATACGGGGCACACATGCACATTCAATCTCCCCCATTTTGGTAATTCATGATAATCCCTTTGAGAGGGTTTATATAAGGAATTAACCAAACAAAACGTTGTGCTAACATCAAAGACTACACAAGTATTTGATGTTAGTGCAACCACAATATAGATCAAACTCCCCCGCAATCTATGCACGTGTGGATGAACTTGAATTTCATTGCATATATTGCCAACCATTACCGGTGGTGGAGTTTCCTCGATATATTCAATATGCATAGCAATACACTAAGATGCAAAGAACACAAGGCAAGTGTTTAAGTACAAAACTCACAACACACAACCAAATTCCCTAAAACCCTCTAAAACTTCTCCCCCATTGGCATCGATTGCCGAAATGGGTGAAAAACTTTAGAAGGCCAATTTAGTGAGAGTTCCTCTATATGGTGTGCATTTCTCATAATATGAGTGGAATCAAATGCACGTATCCAATGACGAATACCATGAGGAAATCAAACTAAAATGAGGATCCAAAGATTGCAAACAAATAAAATGGTGAAGAAGCATCAACAAATGAAGCAAGCAATCAAAAGATCGAAAGAAGAACTTCACAAAAGGAAGATACAAAAAGAAAGATAGATATTATGACAAGGTTGAAAAGAGAGTGATCTAAATAATATGAGGAGACTCCCCAAGGTTTGTGCACAACTTATAATTTGCGTTTGAATACAATATGCACAAACATGGCATCCTCACCCCTCTATATCATTTAAACCACGAGCACGAGCAAGTGAGAATATATTATGATGAGAGTAAATGAGTGTTTAGATGAAAATAGGAAGCTCCCCAAGGTTCATGCACAACAAAGTGCATAATTATGGAATCCTAACTCCCCATAATCAAACAAAACACCAAACAAGAACAAGAAAGAAAATGTGTGTTCTTAGGTAGATTAGGAAATCTCCCCAAGGTTTATGCCCCAAATGTAATAATTACTTTGAATGCAAAGTGCATAAACATGGTATCCTTGCTCCCCAAACTTACATAAGAACACAAAGGCATGAGGGATCAACTTTCTTAACACCAATGAGTGCCAAAAGATGCAAAGGAAAAGGTCAAGCACTCACAGCAAAACTTTTGGAGCCACCAAAGAATAAAAAGGAGCACAAGGTGTAGACTCCAAAGCAAAAGGATATCAACTAGAGATTCAGCCATAATTATGTGTATAAGTTTCTAGGTAGACAACAATCACCAATATATACATCCACAAAGAAACATGTACACACAAAATGGATACTCAAGAATGAACAAGATATCCAAAAGAAAGTCATAGATAATGCCTGACGAGGGTTTAACTCATCAATGCCCATTGTTATGGACTTGGGTTTTGGAGAAGGGAGCGCTGGAAGCATCAATCGGCTAGCAAACAAGCACACAGGGGACTCGAAGATTTACCCAGGTTCAGGCCTCGTAGAGATCCCTACTCCTGCTTGTCTGCTCGTGGAATTAACAGAGGAATCGAAGATTACAATGGTGCGCAAATGCAATCTGGCCACGGTTGTGGAAACTAGGGTTGCGTGTCCTCCTCGCTGCCCCCTCCTAGCCTTTATATAGATAGGCTAGGTCTCGGGTAGCAGGTCGAGTCGGTTACAGGTTAGGGTTTTCCCCTTTGAACTTTCTATCTTTAGCTTCTTCTTGTTCCT
This sequence comes from Avena insularis, assembly GCA_023614405.1. Taxonomy (NCBI): domain Eukaryota; kingdom Viridiplantae; phylum Streptophyta; class Magnoliopsida; order Poales; family Poaceae; genus Avena; species Avena insularis. The sequence continues at coordinate 23,934 of JAJUPC010000780.1, forward strand.
CAAGCAATCGAGAGTCCGTAAGTTACTCGAGTTCTTTATTTGGGCCTTGGCGACACCGTGGGCTTCCACTATATTCAGGCCGTATATACCAAGCTCGAGTACCTGTAGGGTATACCCATGTTAGTAGCCCCCGAGTGTCCAGTGGAATCGCAGATTCGACTGGGGACTTTATGAAGCCTTTCGAGTGCATGAATGAGTATATTTCAACTGCTATGTTTGTGTCATAGGGATTGTTAATGTGTGTGCCTAATTTAACCGATGTATCGGTATCAGTTAACTACCTTAGGGTAAAACAACACAATCTACTCAAACTCGAGTCCCCGGACTCGAATCCGGAAAAGTGCTGGTGTAATTCGACTCAAGCCACGGAGGTCTTACAGGAGTCAAATTCCAGTATATGGGTGTGAGCACTCGACGCGTCCGTCAAGGTGTGTTCATCGTGCCTGTAGGCACGGATATATTTCTGATAGTGCACAGTGAATGCATTGTCAGGCCTTATTCAGGTCTTATCTTCACGCTATAAGCGTGGCATCCAAATTTTATCATCGTGGAGATGATTCGGGTGACCCAAGAGACGCAATCTCTTTGTAGGGAAGAATTATGAGGCGGTGTTGCCATAAGCTTCGAGTGTGGATGTTATCGACACATAGTACGATGTACAAATAATCATACGGTGCACGGCCAACGCTTCCTATGGGAGTAGCCCCCGAGTGCCTGGTTGAGTCAAAGACTCAGGCAGGGACTAAAGAACTTTTGCGACTGCTGTCGTCTTTTGTTTGCTTGTTTCAATCGAATTTATTTCCTGTGCTCCATATGGGAGTAACCCATGTCCATAGTCGAATCGCGGATTCGAGTGGTTGGGTATGCTTTGAATGTCTATATTCCTGCAGAAGAGAAAAAGAAAAACCGTAGGGTGCACGACCAACGCTCCCTATGGGAGTAGCCCCCGAGTGCTTGGTGGAGTTGAAGACTCGAGCAAGGACTAAAGTAGTCGAAGTCTTCTACTGCTCAATCCTTGATGACATCAGTGTTGACGATGTGATGATCTCAGTTACCCGCGTGAGCGGGTTTAACGGGACGTGACGAGTGGTCGGTCCCATTTTCTGACTCTGACTTGACCGGGCGTGCATAATCTTTGTTTTAACTGTGCCTCCTCGATTTCCACGCGTAATGGGGGTAGTGGAGGATGGTTCGTGCTTCGGGTCCTCCACGTGTCGATCATGATGGATGCCACGCGTCTGATAGGGTTTTTGCTGGCCGTTGGATTACATCTTCCAGGGGGTTAAGTAGCAATGCTGCGACGGTAATTTTTCACATCTGCTCTTTTCTCTGCCTTTGCCTCCGTCGCCATTGCTGCTGCTCCTCTGCTCCTTAGTGTTCATCTTTCTCACGGCGCTGGACCAGCTCCGCGTATTCCCCAGTTACTTCCTCTGGTCGCACCACCACCGCAAGATGGGGAAGAAGAAGGGAGGTGCCGCGGATGATTCCGCCGCCGCCATTGTTGCTGCCAAGAAGAAGGGTGGCTCCGCTGCTGCAGGCACCAGCACCACCATTGCCAGAAATAAGAAAGGCACGGGCACTCGCGTCACCAATGGCGCGTGGCGCGCGTCCATGATCAAGTCGTCTGAGCTCCGTCTCCTTCGCCAGGATGGAGTTCTGTCCTCCGCGGTCGCTGACTCGCGAGTCCTAGGTGGCGAGGTAACTCCTTGTCCTCCTGCCGGTTTTCGGGTGATGTTCCTAGCGTTCATCATCAGTGGTCTCTCACTACCCCTGCATCCTTTCTTTAGGGGCCTTGTCTGTTTCTATGGGCTCCAGCTGCATCAGCTGTCCCCCAACTCCATCCTCCATGTAGCTTGCTACATTACTCTTTGCGAGTGCTGGCTCGAAATTGAGCCACAATTTGTTCTTTTCAAACGCCTCTTCTAGCTGAAGCACTAGTCGGCGTCGGGCTCCGTAGTCTACAATGTAGGAGGCTGCGGTATCCATGTCGACTCCTCCGTCACGTACTTCAACATCAAACTCATGGAGTCCATCCAAGGGTGGAGGGACAAGTGGTTCTACATCCATGACCAGAAGGCCGACGGAGACCACTTCAGACTCGTGCCTTTCGATCCCGCAACGCCGTGCAAGAGGAGGCGCTCCTGGAAGAACGTAGTGATGCCCGGCGAATCCGCGGAGACAGATGTGTTGTACGAGCGTGTCTATGACCTCGAGAGTCGCATGGGTAAAGAAGAGGGAGGTTGCGCCCTCATTCGCACGTGGCTGCGTCATCGCGTCCAGCCCCTACAGGCCAGAGTCCACCATATGTTACAGTGGGCTGGCGCAGACGATGTCACTCGCGTATCTGCCGATGGCATTTCCACGAGTGAAGTAGATAAGAGGGTGCGACTGCTCACCAAGTACACCACCAAGGATGTGCTCCCTAGTGAACTAGTCGTACCTCCATTTGATGCTACTAATCCTCCTCTAGAGGTACGATTGTGCTATGAAGTAACTTTGCTTGTCGAATGCTTATTTTTTCTTGACTTGCTCTGACTTGTTTCTCGTATGCAGGATTGGAGGGTGCCGCCCGGTATGCCTCCTCTTCCTGAGGGGGTTATTCCTCGTGAAGCCTTGGAAGAGGACGAGTCAGAGTCGGTCGTCCCATCTGATGTGGAGGAGGAAGCCCCCGAGTCGAGTGGCCTGGACACTCGCAAGCGTTCGCGCAACAAGGATTCGGATGTGTCATCTCCTTCGACTCCGGAAGGCGCTTCCTTTTGGTTCTTCTTTGGAGTTGCATTCTCTTGATGTTGGTTTTGTTTTGCAGTCAGCCGGCGTCGTCATCTTCTGGCGACGTCCAATTTTTGAAGGAATCTGGAGTCGCGACCTCCAAGGACAAGAAAGTGGCTGAGCGCACTCCTTCTCCTCCATTGGCGGCCCACTCCAGGCATAATTCATCGAGTTCTCCTCACGATGTGGAGCACCAGATGGTTATCCGGACGACTGCGCGTCAATCGACTTCGGGGTCATTGGAGGATCATGTATGTATAGTGCTGCTTCTTCTGATTTTTGCAGTCGAATTTTTTCATCCATACCATCTGCTGATCCTTTACTGTTTCTCTTATCGCAGCTCATTGTGAAGGAAGCCGCTCGCCTGGCGGAGCAGGTGCTTGCGATGGGTCGCCAGCATGCAATGCTGGACAATCGCCATCACATGGTTGAAAGTGAGTGTTTTTGCTTCTTCTTCTTCTTCTTCTTCTTTGTGATATATTCGACTGACGGTCTATCTTTGTTTGTTTCATAGCTGAGCATAATGTGCTCCTTCACGATGCCGCTTCCCTCGAAAGACGCTTGCCACGGTCGTGAAGAGTCGCGATGAGGCAATCGTAGCACGTGACGAATCGCGGAAACACGAAGAGGATCTGCGCGCCTACATCGTAGCTAAGGAGAAGTTGTTCGAACAACAGCTTCTCTTGATTGCCAAGGCTCTCTTAGGTATTCCCTTGTTTGGATTTTCGCCGTGCCTTCTTCTTTCAAATTTGTTGTTGTGCTGACTTTTGTGCCAATGCTTAATTCTTGTGTAGATGCCAGCAGTCTAAGCTTCGATGCCCAGGCACTTCGTCGTGATGATGCCTTGGCGGGCGCCATCTCGGTAGTCGAAGATCGCAGTGCTACCATTCAGGGGACACTCACCAAGGCTAGGGGCGTGCTCAGTCGCCTTCGTGAGGAGCTGGCGCCCAAGGCTGAGCTAATCGATAATGTAGACGATCTGGTGGAGTCCCTTGCCGGAGGCATTCCTGCAGGCTTCAAGAACTCACTCCGTGCGGCTGGCGCTTCAATGTCACTCGTGATGGTTCAAGCCCATGGAGTCGAGGTTGATCCTGCTGCGGTCTCCAAGGCAATGCTTGTCAACACGGATGGCCAATAGGTAGTCTTTTCTCCTTTCGCAGCTGCCTGTGGAAAGTACGGGCCGCAACTGATCAATACAGTTGCGAAGTATTCTGAGGAACTGTAGCGAGCCAAGAAGGCGGTGAAGGCTGCGCGTCAGGTCAAGGGAAGTCTGTGGCGTCGTCTCGCCACACTTCGAGGCCCCCAAAACTGAAGTCCAAGTCGAAGAAGCCAGTTGCTCCTCAGTAGTCGTGTCTGTAATAGTTAAATAGCCTATCTCTTTTGTCTGGAACATGCCTTTGGCTAATGTATCTATTGATACTTTTATTATGCCTAAATGCACTCGAGTCTTTTGTCTATGCATCGCCTTAGTCTTCTTATTGTCTCTTGCTTGGCTTGTGATAGGGCACATCGAGTGGTCCTTCGAGTGAACCTCGGAATATGCCACCCACTGATGATACTTTGGCGCAGTCGCGCTCAAGGGTGGATGAGTTGTCCCTGCTCTCGCGACTCCGTGACCACGTGAAGCAGTTGGAGCGCGAACTGCATGTGCTCCGTGGTAACACGGATGTATGGAAGTCGAGGGCGGAGAAGGCCGTCGCCTGAGAGCAATATCTGCTAGGGGAGGTGACGCAGCTGGGCGACCAATTTAAGTGTTAGCTCTCTTCTTCCTTATATTTTCCTTGTAGTCACTCGCAGTAGTTCATTGTCTTCTTATTTTTGCTTTTTCTTGCTATAGTTGTTAGTGCATGCCATCCACAGGATGAGAAGGATAGGATTGCCATTCGCATGAATGATCTGACCCAAGAGTAGCTTCAGGCGAGTGGATACTTCTGGGTGGATCATGATCGCGCAATCGCACTTGCGACCCTGCAGGATCGTGCTTCGCGAGTGCTTCACTTCCTGAAGAATTCACAATCGTGCTTGAAGAATATTTATCAGACGATGTTCCCGCTAGACATTGTTCCATCGAGCCTGCTGGCCCTTCTTGCCAAATTTCAAGACTTGAGTGCAGTCCGCGAGTGTGTATGGCAACAGTTAGTGTCTGGTGCCAAGGCTACTCTGTCGCTGGTGCGACTGCATAGGCCTGATGTGGATGTTGCAGCGGTTGCTGCGGGAGCGCCAGCGCCGCCAGCAGGTTCGACTTGGAATATGGTTCCTCACTACCAAGCGGTTGATCGCCCAGCGGAGGAAATCGTCGACTTCTTCGAGGAGCAGACAAACGTTCCTTTGTTGCAACAGTTGTTTAGTTTGTATCCTGCACATAGTTGCACTAGTGTTGTAAAGTTCATATATATACTGTGTATAATTGATTGACATTTATGTATATACAGAGCTTGTTAGCGTGTATGTTTTGCAAGTGCATTGCACTATGCGATTCCTTTTCGTTAGTCTGACTTGTGTTTATCTCAGCACCTTGCCAACCTATCAGATGCATTGCAACTGGGTTGGTGTTTATCAAGGGTTCGATTAGTACGTCAGCTACTCAGGATATCGTGTTGGTTCGTAGAACAGATGTGTATAGGGTGGTGCAGCCCCCAAGTGGATAATTTGCAAAAAAAAAGGAACATAGAGTTTTGGGGCACTTAGCTTTATTTATTCGTAGGATAGTACGGGGTACAATATGTGGCTAAGTATCCTTGGCTGAGTAGCCTTATTTGTAATGTAAAAATAAAAGACGACTAAGGATAGAAGCGTCGCAGCTGCGCGACGTTCCAGGGGTTGGAGTACGTGACTCCTAACTCGAAATCTTTAAGGCGATAGGCGCCACCTGGGATCACTTCTATAATCACGTATGGTCCCTCCCAGGGGGGACTCGAGCTTGAGATGCCCTTGCTGTTTCAGTCGCAGGATCAGGTCTCCTTCGACGAAGGACCTGGGGCATAGCCTTCTGTTGTGGTAGTTGCACAGGTTCTGCTGGTAGATCGTTGATCTTTTCACGGTGATTTCCCGTGCCTCGTCAAGGAGGTTGACGGAGTCTTCGAGTGCAAGGGTTGACTCCTACTCGCTATAAGTGACCACTCGTGGTGCTTTGTATCGTACCTCCGCGGGTAGCACCGCTTCAGTGCCGTGCACCATGAAGAACAGGGTGTACCCCGTGGCACTATTTGGAGTTGTGCGCAGGCTCCAGAGTACTAATTGCAGCTCGTCTGGCCAGCAGCCTACGGCTTGTTCGAGTGGCCTGAGGAGTCGCTTTTCGATGCCGCCGCAAACGAGTCCGTTGGATTTTTCGACCTGACCGTTGGTCTGTGGATGTGCTACGGAGGCATAGCTTACGTTGATTCCTAGATTCTCGCAGAATTCTTGGAACTCCTTGGATGTGAAGTTCGTCCCATTGTCCGTGATGATGCTGTGTGGTACTCCGAAGCGATAGACGATGGACTCAAAGAACTTGACTGTGCTGTATCCTGACTGGTTAGTCACTGGCATGGCTTCTATCCACTTGGTGAATTTGTCGACTGCGACCAGGAGGTAGACATAGCCTCCTCGTGAGGACTTTGGGAGCTTGCCGACCATGTCGAGTCCCCATTGCGCGAAGGGCCGGGCCAATGGAATTGGTCGGAGTTCCACGCCAGGTGTGTGTGGCTTGTCCGCAAATCACTAGCAAGCGTTGCATTTTTGGACGATGTCCTTGGCGTCACACATGGCCATAGGCCAGTAGAATCCAGCTCGTAGAGCTTTGGCGACGAGGGCTCGACTGCCAGCGTGGTGCCCGCAAGTCCCCTCATGGATGTCGAGTAGAACAGCTCTTCCATCGGCATTGGAGACGCATCGTTGGAGTACTCCTGTGATGCTGCGTTTTTATAGTTCACCGTTGATAACAGTGGATGCTTTGGATCGCCACGCAATGTGCCGTGCGTTAGTCGGGTCGTCCGGTAGCCTTTTGCTGAGAAGGTACATGATGTACGGTTGAGTCCAAGATGGCTCGATCATCATGACGCTCATTGGTCCTTCGAGTCCTGTGTCAAGCTCCAGGTCGTCGAGTGTTGTTGGCTCATTGGGCGGCACAGCCCCCGAGTCTGTTGTTGTGCTTGTTTTCTTCTCTGCAGCCTTTGGCTTGATGGAGCATTCACAGATGCGCTCGAGAAATACCCCAGGTGGTATGCCGGCGCAGGTAGAGCCAATGTTGGTGAGTGCGTCTGCCTCTTCATTGCTTTCGTGGCTTATGTGCCGCAGCTCGCAGCCATCGAAGTCCCCTTCGAGTGTGTCGTAGAGGTCGCGGTAGGCGATCATATTGTCGTTCAGTGCATTGCACTCACGCATTGTCTGGTTGACGACCAGCTTGGAGTCGCCGTATATTATGAGCCTATTTGCGCCGTAGGCTTTTGCCATTCTCATCCCGTGTAGCAGGGCCTCGTATTCAGCTTCATTCTTGGAGGCAGTGAACTGCATTCGCAGGATATATTTCAGTTTGTCTCCCTGGGGCGATGTCAGTATGACACCTGCGCCAGCTCCATCCTTTCGCTTGGATCCGTTGAAGTGCATTGTCTAGAGGTAGGACATATCTGGTTTTTCAGGGAGCTGGTTCTCCATCCAGTGCACGAGGAAGTCAGGGAGGACTTGCGACTTGATTGCATCGTGTTTTTCATATGTAATGTCTCATGGAGACAGTTCGATTCCCCAAAGCGCGACTCGTCTGGTGGCGTCGGGATTGTTGAGGATATGCCCAAGTGGGGCGTCATTGACTACCACGATTGGGTGTTCCTAGAAGTAGTGGCGCAGTCGTCGGGCTGTCATGAAGACGCCGTACGCCAGTTTCTGGTAGTGCGGGTACCGCTGCTTTGTTGGCATGAGTACCTCGCTGAGGTAGTAGACTGGGCACTGCACCCCGTGGACCTTCTTTTCCTCGGCTTGTTCTACCACGAGTACTGTGCTGACCACCTGATTGGTGGCGGAGATGTACAACAACAATGGTTCCCTTTCACGTGGGGTCACCAGTACTGGCGAGGTGGACATTAGGCGCTTGATGTCTTCGAATGCTTCTTGTGCCTTGTTGGTCCATTCGAACTTGTCAGATTTGCGGAGGAGTTGGTAGAAGGGCAGTGCCTTTTCACCCATTCGACTGATGAATCGACTGAGCACCGAGATTCGCCTAGCCAGCTGCTGGATGCCTCTTATGTTGTTCGGCTTCTCCATGGCCAGTATGGCTTTTAGTTTCTTCGGGTTCGCCTTGATCCCTCTCGCAGAGATGAGGTACCCGAGTAGTTGCCCAGATGGTACGCCGAAGGTGCACTTGTCCGGATTGAGCTTGATCCGGTAGCGGTCGAGGTTGGCGAAGGTTTCGCGCAAATCATCGATTAGTGAAGCTTCCTCTTTGGTCTTGATTACTATGTCTTCAACATAGACTTGGATGTTGCGACCAAGTTGGTTCTTGAGACAAGCCTGCATGCACCGCTAGTAGGTGGCTCCTGCGTTTTTTAGCCCGAAGGGCATTGTGTTATAGCAGAACACACCAAAAGGCGTTGTAAACACCGTTTTCTCTTGATCATCCTCCTTCATTCAAATCTGATTGTAGCCTGAGTAGGCGTCGAGGAAGCAGAGGCGCTCACATCCCGCGGTGGAGTCGATGATCTGGTCGATTCGTGGTAGCGGAAAGTGGTCCTTCGGGCAGTGCTTATTAAGAGAGGTGAAGTCCACGCACATCTGCAGGATATCCATGTCCTTTTTTGGTACTAGCACCGTGTTAGCGAGCCAAGTGCTTTCCTTGATCTCGCGTGTGAATTTGGCGTCGAGGAGTCTGTTGATCTCCATTCTGACTGCCTTTGCTCTTGGTTCAGACAGTCACCGTATTGTTTGTTTGACTGGCCTTGCATCTGGGTTGACATTGAGTGCGTGCTTAGCAAATTCCCTGGGAACTCCTGGCATGTCCGCTGGACACCAAGCGAAGATTTCCCAGTGCTCACGGAGGAATTCGACGAGCGTGAGTTCCTATGCGGGACTCAAGTTGTTGGTGATGAGGGCCGTCTTGGCGGGATCCGATGGGTGGACCTGAACTTTCTTCGTGTGCACCTATGAGTCAAAGGATAGGTCGGGTGAACTTGGCCGGCTTAGGGGAGTCATACTGTTGTTTGTCGACTCCTTCAGTCTCGCGAGCTCTTCCTGCATTCCGAAGGACTGGGAAATTCTGTTGAACTCCCTGTCACAACTGTCGGACCTCTCGAAGCTTCCGTTGATTGTGATGACTCCATTAGGGCCTAGCATTTTCATCTGCAGATAGGCGTAGTGTGGCACTGCCATGAACCTAGCGAACGCGACACGTCCGAGGATGCAGTGGTACTGTGAGGGCCAGTCGACGACTTCGAAGTCGATGCGCTCGCATAGAAAGTTTTTTGACGTGCCAAAGATGACGTCGAGGTTGATTTTGCCGAGGGTATATACGCCCTTGCCTGGGATGATGCCGTGGAATGTCGTGTCCGAGGCCTCTAGGCAGGTCAGAGGGATCCTCATTGCTCGCAAGGTACTCGCAAACATAAGGTTGATGCCTCTTCCGCCGTCCATGAAGATGCGGCTCATGTCGAATCCTCCGATTTGCGCCTCGAGTACGAGCGGCCAGTGGCCTGGACGAGGTACTTGGCACGGATGGTCGCGCTTGTTGAAGGTGATGCAGGAGTCGCTTCCACTGAGGTACTCAGTGGTGGATGGTGGTGAGTTTCTCGCCAGATTCACTTGGCGAGTGATGGCCTTTTGCACCCGATTAGATGGGCGGCCCTTTTGAATCATCATGGTACCCATGGCCCGTGGGTACGGCTTGTCTCCGTGGTGCTGGTCCGGCACAGCTGCGTTTGGCAGTGGTCTGGGTGGTGGTGGAGGAGCTCCATGTGCCACAGCGCCTGGGGCGGCTCCGTAGCCCCTGTTGACTGCGTCGCGATTCATCCGAGCTAGACCTTCATGAAGTTTGAGGAACTCGCAGCAGTCCTTGAGGAGGTGGCTGGATTTATTTTTGCCGTCATGCTTGTCGATATAGAAGTGCACGATGCATGGCCCGGATAGCTTGTCTTCGATGGATGCTGCGGCTGTCTCGTCACGAGTGCGGCGCTGCCATACTTGCGTGGTTTTCCTGGAGTCGCGGTGTCCACCGCTGCGGTAGCCGCTGTTGCGGTTTGTCGTCGCGTCTGTCGGCGTAGCCAGCTGCGACCATGTTGACATCGTCGCGGTCATCGTAGATGCGTATTCGATGTTTGCTTCGGCGATCGCGTCTATGCTCGAGTTCTGCTTCATCGTCATAGTGGACGTGATTTTTCACTGAATCTTCTCCATCTGCCCACCGATTTGCGATTTCCATCAGGTGGTCAATGGTTTTGGGATTCGAGCGGCCTAGCTCCTCCCTGAGCTCTATGCAGCGAACGCCGTCGTTGAATGCGTCGATTGCGTGATCCTCTGAGATATTTTCCGCGGAGTTCTTGATGATGGACCACCTCTGGATGTACGAGCGTAGCGATTCGCCCGACCTTTGCTGGCAGCACCTCAGTTCTTCGATTGACGCGGGCCTTTTGTAGGTGCCCTTCAAGTTGCACACAAAGCTGTAAACCAGCTCTTCCCAACTGCGAATGGATCCGCATGGGAGGTTGTTGAGCCATGCCCCAGCGGCGCCCTGTAGCTGTAGGTGCAGGCATTGCATAGCCGTGCTTCAACTCCCGCCGTGGAGCCTGACGGAGGAGATATGGTCCTCTAACACGATTTTCGGGTCCTACAGACCATCAAACTTTGGGTTCTCTGATGGGAGCTTAAACCCCTTGGGCATTCGCTTTTGCCTGATGGCCCTACTAAAGCATCTGGCGTCACAGATCTCCACATCTTCGTCTTCTGAGTCAGTCGATTGGGCATGTCGTGCCCTTGATTTGTCGATCTTGTGCTGCGTGATATCATCACGCGCTTCGTAATCGTGGTCGTGTCGCTGGATGAGGGCGAGGAATAGCGTTTTGCCAGGGCCTTGCCTTTTTCGGCTCCGGTGTCGGCTCTTTGTCGAGAGCGGCTTCGATTAACCCCAATCTTGTGATCTTAGATCGGTGCATGGCAGCTCGAGGGTCTCCAGCTGGCGGCTGGTTGTTGAGGAGGTACATGGTGAAGGGAATATGCCCGAGAGGCAATAATAAAGTGGTTATTATCTTATTCCATGTTTATGATAAATGTTTATTTTACATGCTAGAATTGTATTGATTGAAAACATCAATACATGTGTGTTTAATAAACAAAAAGGGTTCCTAGTTATGCCTCTCTTATAGACTAGCTTGTTGTTTAACAAGATGGTCAAGGTTTCCTGATCATGGACATTGGATGTTGTTAATAACAAGGTCACACCATTGGTGGAATGATGTGATGAACATTCATCCGAAGTATAGCATTACAATCAAAGTCATTATGTTTATATTGCTATAATATCATACGAAGTAATCTTTATCCTTAGACCATGAGATCATGTTAATTGCTAACGCCGGAAGAGTATCTTGATAACATCAAACGTCACACCGTAATAGGGTGACTATAAAGGTGGGTTCAGTGCTACGAAGGTGTTATGTTGAGGCTCATGGATCAAGAGTGGGATTTGTCCATCCCGATGACGGATAGATATACTCTAGGCCCTCTCGGTGATATCACATTGAAATAGCTTGCAAGCAAGTGATGTGATCACTAGAATGTTATATCACGGGAACGAGAAAAGAGTGCATGTCGGTAACAAGATCAAACTAGGTATGGAGATACCGATGATCGAATCTCGGACATGTAATATATCACGGGACAAAGGGATTTAGTTACTAGCGTTAAAGGTTCTGACGATCACAGAAGTCATCGTTGAATGTGTAGGAGTCAGTATGGATCTCCAGGTCCCGCTTCTGATTATTGATCTGAGAGGGGTCTCGATCATGTCTGCATTATTCGCGAACCGTAGGGTGACACACTTAAGGGATACCGACACCATTTGGAGCAAATATGTTTCAGATAAAGATTTTAGAAAGCGCTGGAATTATTTCAATAGACACCAAAACTGTTTTGGGTGAAATTGCTGAAATTGGTTCTGCATGTAATATTGAAATGTTGCAGGGGGTTTTATGTGAATGTTTGTTAATTAAAGTAATTAACAAAATTCTGAATAAAAATAATAAAAGAGTTTTATTAAATTAGAGAGCATTAAATTTGGAGAAATTTAATCCATTTAAAGTGGAGACTTTAAAAGAGAATGTGAAGGAGCATTTTAATGTGGAGGGGTTACCACCACATGAATGGAGGAGGTGAAGGCTCACCTCCCCCATGCGCCGACCATGAAGGAGGGGTACCCTCCCCTCCTCCTATAAAAGGCCACCCTCTCCTCACTTCTCACACACACCTCCTTGTGAAGGATCTCTCTCCCCCTCTAGTATTATTCCCCCATGGTCTTGGATTAGCGAGATACATGTTCCCGGTGGCTTTATTTAGAAAGGAGTTGCTGCTTCCACTGCTTTGCTAGAGCGAGGGACGGAGGTTGTCGGGGTACCGGACGTGTGTGCGATCACGGATGCACCGCTGCTTTGCGGTGCTAGACTTGGTGGTGCTGGAGCTGGATCTGATGGACGTGCTGGAGCCGGACCTACTGGACTTCATCACGATCTTGAGATCGGCAAGTGTACGACTACATCAACCACGAGTTCCTACTCGTTAAAAAAGCTCGTTGTCTACGAGGGTAAGTTCTCATTGGATGTATGTCCACCCGTTGCTTTGTAACTAGTAGATAGATCTTGGCGTGTAGTTCATACCGTAGGAAATTTTTTGTTTTCTATGCTGCAGACCCAACAGTGGTATCACAGCCAGATCTATGCGTAGGTGCTTTGCACGGGTAGTACACATATGTTTATATGTGGGCGATGATGATCATGTTATTGCTTCTTTCATGTATTTTGGATATTGGTGGCATAGTGGGATGAAGCGGCCCGGACCAACCTTACATGTCATCGTACATGAGACTGGTTCCACAACTGACATGCAACTTGTTTTGCATAAGTGGCTGGTGGGTGTCTGTCTCTCCTACTATAGTCAATATCTGATTTACAACGAGTTGCTAATAACTTAGTTATCCTCGTTGTGGTTCATGTTCGTAGGTAAGAATGGTTCTATCTCCGAAAGCCCTAAGCCACGTAAAACTTGCAATTGATAAATTAGAGGTGTCTAGTTTAGATCGTTGCTAGGCTAGTGTCTTGATATGGTATTGTTGTAAGTAGATGTATGATAGATACTCTTACAACACATTCAACGTGTAAATTCCATATACCTTGGCCTTACACACAAAGGAATGATAGAGATCATACCACGATGCAAATGATAGAGATCAAATGCATGGACCATATCATCTCACTTTACACATTAGATGTTAGCATCTTATACTGCTAGTTTGGCGCTTTCTGTAGCATTGTAAGATGATCCCTCATTTAAATATCAAGATAAAATGTGTTCTTCCTTAAGTATGCACCGTTATATGGATCGTGTTTCGAGACATCACGTGATGATCAGGTGTTCTCAACTCTACGCATTCATGCAACGGGTGTAAGACAGTTTTACACACGTGAATACTAAGGTTCTTACTTGGCGATCCTAGCATGTACAGACATGGCCTTGGAACACGGACCGAAAGGTTAAGCATGAGCCATATAGTTGATGTGATGACCATATTGATGCTCGCCTTTGAAGCTACACCGACTCACGTGATGATCGGACTTGGTGTAGTGGATTTGGTTCATGTAATCACCAAAAAGGCACGAGGGATGTCGTTTTTGAGTGGGAGTTCATTTCTAATTTGGATTAGTCGAACTCAATTTTTCATAAACTAAATCGAAGTGAATTTGCATAATTTGTTGTAGTCGTTCGCATCTGTTCACTACCTTATGCTCAGTTTTTATTTGAGATAATAGAACTACAGAATTCTGGATATTTACTTTACGAACTGGTATCGTATTGTTTTGAATGTCAATTTAAAGTTTATAAGTCCTATTGCAAACTTTTAGCAAACTCTATTTACTCCATGAAGTTTAATAAGTAGTATTAAATCAAGAGTAAGAATTCCAATGTTAGTATCTAAAGTATCATGTTTGCCTCCATGATTATTGATATTCAAAAAGTTGTTTTAATATCAAGATTATATTGGAGCTGGAAATTGTTTCAGAAACCATCATGTGTGAAAGATATTGTGATATCTGAAACAATGTGTTTGGTTGCATTATGATAGAGCATAATTTAGCAAAATACATGTTCTCATATTGTATGAGAATTTGGAGGATGGAGATGTTAGGCATCCGAATCTACCAAAAAGTTTTTGGGAACTGATATTATACTTGTGATTCTTCCTTATAAGCTATAGTAGCTTGATCATGAAAGTTGTCATGATAAGGATGAATATAAGATGTAAGTAAAATGTTTACTACACTAATAGATTACGAAAGAATGGATTTTTGAAAGAACACCAAACATTTTATGATGGTGATCCACTTCAAAGTGCAAGTCCAAAGGTATTAGTATTTGACTATATACGCTTTGTACCATGTGTCATGTTGATGACACCACTAGTGATGTTGATAGATTCTTTTAAAAGAAAAGGAATTGCTAAAAGAGAATCTATAAAATATTTGGCAGAAAATAAAAGGTTGGATATATCCAACTTAGGTATATAGAAGATATACATGTTATGGCTATATTCCTTGCTTGTTAAACAATGTGGTTCTTAGGTATTGGATACCGAATTGGTTGGTATGAAGTGTCATACAGGACAACGCAGTTCATGAACTACAATGGCCTAAGTAACCAGCAAGAGAATGAGTGATGATGTTCATCGAAAACAAATAAAGTGTTATTGTGTTTTTCGTTGTCATCAAACCAAGCTTTCAAGATTTGTTTAAATAATTGTTATTTTGTTCCGGTATCATGAGAACAATGGTTGTTCAAATAATTACCGTATTCCATAAAGGATGGATGAACTTTTACAAGTCTAGTTGGAGAAATCACATCCATAAACACTATTGCTAAAATGTTGCAAGACAAATGATTGAAAGATCACTTATGAAGTGACATCGCTGTTTAAATTATATTTGAAAGAAAACATGACGAAACTCCATGTTGATGGATTTTTGGAGTCTTTGATTTTGATCAATTGACGCATGTGAGACTTTCCTCGAGATAATTGAAACTCCGTCCATAGGCCAGAAAGGAACGGATGACTAGCTTATTGGAAATTGTGCATGCTGATGTGCATAGTCCATTATGTGTAGCCATATGCGATGGATCTTTTTGCTTCATATGCTTTCTCCGAAAATTTGAGTGAATATATCTGTGTATTTACTTAATAAGGAAGAAGTATGAAACATTTGAAAATTGTTCAAAGACTTTCAAGATGAAGTGAAAAATCATTGTAACAAGAAAATAAAGAGTTTATGATTCGATCATAAAGGAAGATATTTGAGTTACATGTTTAGCAAAAACACCTAAGACTTGAGGAATTGTTCCATGATTTGTGTTTCCCGATAAACCATAGGAGTATGGCATATTCGAGAGATAAAATCAAACCATGTTTGACATGGTAAGATCAAGGGTGTCATTTATAAAACTGCCATTATGTTTTAAGGATTGAAGCTTTAGAGACTACCGCTTTTACACTGAAAAGAGCACCATCGTGATCCATTTAAATGACACCAGATGAGTTATGGTTTGGGATAAAACCCGAATTGTCTTTTCTTAAATTTTGGTATGCTATGCATAAGTAAAATGTTTACAACCAAAGTCGGATAAGCACA
Organism: Avena insularis; assembly: GCA_023614405.1. Lineage (NCBI taxonomy): Eukaryota > Viridiplantae > Streptophyta > Magnoliopsida > Poales > Poaceae > Avena > Avena insularis. Next base: position 39,551 of record JAJUPC010000780.1, read on the forward strand.
TCTTTGTAGGTTATCCCAAAGAATTTGTTGGGAATTTCTCCATAACACCAAGGACAAAAGAGTTTGTTACTTGGAACGTCAAGTTTCTTGAGAAGGAATTTTTCGTGAAAAGTTAAGTGGGAGGACAATAGAACTTTGATAAGGTTGTTGAACCTTAGCTATATTTGCTAAGTAGCGCACCGCCGGAAAGTGTCCCGGTGGCGGCCACAATGCTCATGGCTCTCATGATTACAGAAGGTGTGATCTCGGAGATTAGAGTTCCTATAGAACCGTGTGGGTCGGTAAGAATCAAATAGTAAGATTTGATAAGCAAGTCGTTATTGTTTTGACAATGATGAACCGACTACATGCAAAGAAGCGATGATGGGCCCTGACTCCATAAAATGACTAGAAGTCATAGAATCCGTGATAGTATCCATACACGAGAAAACAAGTTTCTGAACTTGGAAGACCCTCCGGAAAGGCGTGAAGCCTATCGGTCGTGTTTGGATCTATAAAGAAATAAGACATGGATGTTTAACATCTATGAAATAGTCGACATGTCGAAAAGAAGTTTACGACAATGTTCAAGGAGTTGACTATGACAAGATTTGATCTTTCATAGCGATATATAGTCTTGACGGATTAATGTAGCAACCACTACATATAATTTGGTATATGGTAGTTGAATAAAACAAAACAAGGTTCTTCTAATAGAACGGTAACCTAGGATGTGTACATGACATGGTCCGAAGGGTTTTGTTAATTCAAAGGGTGCAAAAAGGGCATGTAAACTTCAATAGTTGAAGTAAGCATAGCGGAGTTGGAATCTTCACCATGATGAAACTATTAAAAGAGTTTAAATTCATCGGAGATGATGAAGATGCTTGCATTTGCAAGATATTAAGTGGGAGTGCTGAGACATATTTCTAATACATTATGTAGAGGACATATTGTTGATTGGAAATGATGTATCTTGAATTGACACAAGTTAAGAATTTCATTAAAATAAGATTTCGATGAAAGACTTGGGCAAACCCGGAATATTAGGCATCAATATCTATATGGATAGATTAAGGCGCTAATATGGTTGTGCCAGACATACATACATAAGATATTGAAAGGGTTCAATATGAGATATTGAAAGGGTTCAATATGGAAACAACAAGAAAGGTTCTTGCTGCATGGAAAGAATTGTATTCAGATTCAAGTGTTTCAACACTTGGTGAGTAAAATCACATGAAGATTCTGATCGATTATACCATGATATGTATATATCCAGAATGTCCTATGCTCTAAATGTTATGAGCATATACCAGAATGATTCATAAGATGATCATTGGACAATAGTAAAGATATTCTTATGAGCTTTGGAAGAACTAAGAATATATAATGTATAAGTGACAAATAGTTAAAGGTAGTTCATTGTAAAGTGTTACATTGATACTAGTTTTGTCACAAGATACAAATTAAATTTATCTCAATTTAGACTACGGGTAGCACAATGTAATGGAAAGGATGTTCCATGATGGATTTGGATGAGTTCCAAAGTTGAGACATTGTGACGGATACTACAACAAAAGGCTAAGTATATGACTGCTATAGTAGCAGCAAAGGAGGGCATTTGTGTTAAGTAGTTTGTTATCAAACTAGGTGTGGTTCAAAGTGGGCTAATGCTATGAAGATATATTGTGTGACAATAATATCAACATATTTTGAGCCGAACGAACTAAAGGTCTCACCAAAGGACCGAATATATACAATGCCATCTCATTTGAGAATGAGTGATGCGTAGAGACGCAGAGACATGCAAATACACACGGACCTGAAACTGTCAGATCCAGAGATTATGTTAACCACTAGCAATAGCGTATATGCAACACCAGAAAGCCATAGGTGTTCAATACGCAAAGTTTTCAAACTAGATTATTGACTCTAGTGCAAGTGGGAGATCAGGGAATATGCCCGAGAGGCAATAATAAAGTGGTTATTGTCTTATTCCATGTTTATGATAAATGTTTATTTTACATGCTAGAATTGTATTGATCAGAAACATCAATACATGTGTGTTTAATAAACAAAAAGGGTTCCTAGTTATGCCTCTCTTATAGACTAGCTTGTTGTTTAACAAGATGATCAAGGTTTCCTGATCATGGATATTGGATGTTGTTAATTACAAGGTCACACCATTGGTGGAATGATGTGATGAACATTCATCCGAAGTATAGCATTACGATCAAAGTCATTATGTTTATATTGCTATAATATCATACGAAGTAATCTTTATCCTTAGACCATGAGATCATGTTAATTGCTAACACCGGAAGAGTATCTTGATAACATCAAACGTCACACCGTAACAGGGTGACTATAAAGGTGGGTTCAGTGCTACGAAGGTGTTATGTTGAGGCTCATGGATCAAGAGTGGGATTTTTCCATCCCGATGACGGATAGATATACTCTGGACCCTCTCGGTGATATAACATTGAAATAGCTTGCAAGCAAGTGATGTGATCACTAGAATGTTATATCACGGGAACGAGAAAAGAGTGCATGTCGGTAACAAGATCAAACTAGGTATGGAGATACCGATGATCGAATCTCGGACATGTAATATATCGCGGGACAAAGGGATTTAGTTACTAGCGTTAAAGGTTCTCACGATCATAGAAGTCATCGTTGAATGTGTAGGAGTCAGTATGGATCTCCGGTCCGCTTCGATTATTGATCGAGAGGGTCTCGATCATGTCTGCATTATTCGTGAACCGTAGGGTGACACACTTAAGGGATACCGACACCATTTGGAGCAAATATGTTTCAGATAAAGATTTAAGAAAGCGCTGGAATTATTTCAATAGACACCAAAACTGTTTTGGGTGAAATTGCTAAAATTGGTTCTACATGTAATATTGAAATGTTGCAGGGGGTTTTATGTGAATGTTTGTTAATTAAAGTAATTAACAAAATTCTGAATAAAAATAATAAAAGAGTTTTATTAAATGAGAGAGCATTAAATTTGGAGAAATTTAATGCATTTAAAGTGGAGACTTTAAAAGAGAATGTGAAGGGGCATTTTAATGTGGAGGGGTTACCACCACATGAATGGAGGAGGTGAAGGGTCACCTCCCCCATGCGTCGGCCATGAAGGAGGGGTACCCTCCCCTCCTCCTATAAAAGGCCACCCTCTCCTCACTTCTCACACACACCTCCTTGTGAAGGATCTCTCTCCCCCTCTAGTATTATTCCCCCATGGTCTCGGATTAGCGAGATACATGTTCCCGGTGGCTTTATCTGGAAAGGAGTTGCTGCTTCTGCTGCTTTGCTGGAGCGAGGGATGGAGGTTGTCGGGGTATCGGACGTGTGTGCGATCACGGATGCACCGCTGCTTTGCGGTGCTAGACTTGGTGGTGCTGGAGCTGGATCTGATGGACGTGCTGGAGCCGGACCTACTGGACTTCATCACGATCTTGAGATCGGCAAGTGTACGACTACATCAACCACGAGTTCCTACTCGTTAACAAAGCTCGTTGTCTATGAGGGTAAGTTCTCGTTGGATGTATGTCCACCCGTTGCTTTGTACCTAGTAGATAGATCTTGGCGTGTAGTTCATACCGTAGGAAAATTTTTGTTTTCTATGTTGCGGACCCAACACATGGTGGTTGCTGTTACCGCAGCTTGCGGCGTTTTTGGAAGCACGTTGCCACGCATATCCACCATCATGGAGCCGAAGTCGAGGACCTTTGCAGCTTCTACACGCTCTTGTTCAGTGAGGTTGGCTAGTCGAGATCGCCTCTTGTTAGCGACATACTCGTTGCACTTGGAGGAGGATCCTCCGTGGGAGGAGAGCCCAGCTCGTCAGAGGCTCGACTCATCTGCCGCCTTTTTACGCGCCTCGAGTTGCGCGATTGTTTGCAGTTGGCGTTTGTATTCCTCTTTCAGGAGCCAATGGTAGCCCATCAGTAGTTCTTGTGGGGAGCCAAAAGGCAGAGGGTGACCTCGTAGGGCTTCTCGGCAGCGGGCCCACTCGAGATTATTGAGCCTGATCACGACGCGTTCGCCGGTTTGCTCGTTCACCATGGTGGGGGGTTTGGCTGCCCCTCCGTTATTGACGGGGGCGCCATTGGTAGGGCCGCCGTTGGGTGGTTCGCCATTGGGTATGCCGTCGTTTGGCGGGTCGGCTCCATGGCCACCGTTGCCCGTGTTATCGCGATTGGCGGAGGAATCGCCCGCGTTGATGACGGTGCACATGAAGTGGTTGGGGAAGCTGCTGCTCCCACAACTTTCAGATCCGGAACCGTAGGCTCCATCTTCAGTTGCCATATCACCCAGATCGGATTCGTGACTACTGTCGCTGACCATATTCTCGACTGTTGTCGAGGCATTGAGCTCACTGAGGGTGTCGATCAGCGGAGGGAACCATGATGCTGGAGCAATCGATGGTGTTGTCGGCTGGTCAGGCATATGAAGCGTGCCCATCTGACCAACTTGGAAGCGGAAGCTCCCGATTGCCAGGCTAATTCCGTCGGCCACGGACTCGAAAGCTGGGCGAGTGGCTGGCGTGTGGATGGTGAAGTCGAAAGCGCCGAAGAGCTGGCGAATCTCTGTTGTTACGGAGTTGTAGATCACAGTTGATTGGGCCGAAGAAGCCACAACATCAGCACTCCCAATTCCCACAGACGGTGCCAATTGATGAGGGTTTAACTCATCAATGCCCATTGTTATGGACTTGGATTTTGGAGAAGAAGGGTGCGCTGGAAGCATCAATCGGCTAGCAAACAAGCACACAGGGGACTCGAAGATTTACCCAGGTTCAGGCCTCGTAGAGATCCCTACTCCTGCTTGTCTGCTCGTGGAATTAACAGAGGAATCGAAGATTACAATGGTGCGCAAATGCAATCTGGCCACGGTTGTGGAAACTAGGGTTGCGTGTGTCCTCCTCGCCGCCCCCTCCTAGCCTTTATATAGATAGGCTAGGTCTCGGGTAGCAGGTCGATTCTGAGTTAGGGTTTTCCCCTTTGAACTTTCTATCTTTAGCTTCTTCTTGTTCCTCAAGCAATCGAGAGTCCGTAAGTTACTCGAGTTCTCTATTTGGGCCTTGGCGACACCGTGGGCTTCCGTTGTATTCAGGTCATATATACCAAGCCCGAGTACCTGTAGGGTATACCCATGTTAATGCCAGTAAGATTTTTGCTAGAATGCATGGCCAAAGGCTCAAATTTATCTTATTGATCATCAATGACCTTCAAACACCAACGAATACATCACAACTATCACAAGGGAACAAGAGATAGTTGGAATGCATTGGAAAAAGCAACATGTATCATAAAGAACAAATAAACCTTGCAAATTCATCCATATTGCACATGAGAGAAATTGAGGAAATGATTTGCAATAGAATTGCTAGATTGGCATATGTGGGATTGGTGAATCATAAACATGAATTTTATACTCCCCAAAATATGCATTCATCTCAACTTACTCATATAACAATAAGGATGATACAATAAAATCTTGCAAGAACCACAATAAAAGCAACTGAAGGAAATCATGCCATGATGCAACCACAAAGGTTGGATGCTAGAAAAGTATGCATGAGAGGGATACGTGTTACCGAGATACCATTGGTAGGATGAAGTAGATATGAGTTTGTTGATCATCCTAGCTTGAATCCAATTATCATTTAGTCCCCACATCTTCTTATTATTGAAAAGCATCCAATGAATCTCCAATGTACCTATAACACATTCAAGTACACAATGGTCCCAAAACTCATTGGGTCCAAAGTAGTTAGATAAACTACAATACATAGGAGAAACTCCACATAAATATGTGCATATTGATATGGAATTGAATTTCATGCACATCTTAGCCGATAGGATTTGGTGGAGAATCCCCTATATATTGGATCAAGAAAGAAAGCAAGCCATAATATACAACATGTAGTAAATATGCATGCACAAGATTTCAAGAACCAAAAAGGAGATACAATTTGAACAAAAACACCAAGTAAACCAAGAAGTTGCACACAAGAGTGTGACACGACAAAAGGGTGTCCAAATTGTATCAAAGAGCCAAATCAACACATGAACAGACACAAATTCAACAAATGAACAAGGCAACAGCCAAAGAGCAAAAGATAGATAAAAACACCAATGCTCAAGGATTTATCTCATCATAAGGGATCAAACAAGTAACAAGGAATGAGACAAAACCAACTCCCAAAAGAGCAAGGTTCCAACACACAAACCAAACACTCTACACTTTTCATGATGGCACAAAGTACCAAAAGAAAATATCAAACTTCCAAGCACATAAAACATGGTATGGAACAAAACAAGAAGCATAAATATGAGTGTTCTAAATAATATAGGAGAGCTCCCCCATGGATAGTGAATTATGTAGGATTTTCCTTTTGAATGCAAAATGCACACAAATGGGATCATCACTAGTACCAACATTTAATAAAACACACGAGGATACCAATAAAATAAGAAGATCCACAAGAGGCAAGGAAAGCTTGGGAGACAACAAAAAACATTTTCTTGGAAAGATGTAGTACAAAATTTAAGCAAAGGCCAAAGTGAATATGATCAATAACTTCTACCATATACGGAGTACCAGTTGTACAATGACAAGAATTATGGGGAAACATTTCACAAGATAGTTTTGAAGGATATCATGATCATATTCACAACACGAAGCATATGACGAAATATAAAAATTAAGCTTGATGCTTAGATAGAGATCATATAGTCACACAATCATAAAAGATTAAAGTAACTTGAAGAAAATGCTTTCCATGGAGGATATGGAGGTCCAAATATGGGAAACACATACCAAGAAAACTCTCACAAACAATATCCAAACTATGAGCAATAAAATCATCCCAAGGGAATTGGAACTTGTTTGAGCTAAATGTGACACTTAGGAGCTAGATAAATATAAATATCAATTCTAAGTGACACAACCTCAAAATGTCCACATTTTCTAGGTTTGTAATATGCACAAAGCATATGACTCCCCCATAATGTGGTAAACCAAGAATACTCCAACAAGAGGTAAAAACATCCAAATAGAGATGATTAATGAACATTATGGAACTTGAATTTCTCATGAGAAAGACATACCACATAGAGACTAGATAAACTTGCAATATACATACTAAGTGGTATTCCTCATGTACACACATTTTAGGATTATGGAATGCCCAAGCATAACACTCCTCTAAAATGGGATAGTCCATTAATCTCTCACAAGAGCCAAGAAAGATACCAAATAAATTCAACAAAGGCTCCAACCCAAGAGACACAAATACATGGTGTGACAACCAACATACACAAGTATACTTGATAACTCAATATAAGTACGAGGGAAGCACAACATGTACAAACACATACAAAGGTACAAAACCAACATATGCACAAGGGAGCAAGTAACTTTCAATGTAAATGAATTAAGCACATGTTACTGCAAGGAGGAACACTAGATATATGATAGAAGCATGATAATCCAAATGGCTTGACTTGACAAGAATAAATGATGAAGATCCCTCAATTCTTCATAATGTAACGAAGCCTCCAATGCCCTCCACCAATACCTATTGATCAAGTTTTGGCTTATTGGTCCCCAACCAAGTTGGGTCCTAAGAGGTTAGTCACAATAGGCTTGGCAACCCAAATGGTTCTTTTCATGAACCCACATTGAGCACCAACAAATTTGGCAAACACATTGCCAACCTTATGCTTACAAAGCGAATAAGCATCATCAATAATGATAGGGTTGGATGAAAAGATACCAATAGTGCATGAGGAAGAAATCTGACCCTTCTCACGGCATATGTAGCAAGTTCTTCTCTTGCCATCTTTCTTCTTAGGTGAAGCCACAACTCAAGGAAGAGCTCGAGTAGTCCTCTTAGGAAGAGGCCCATCACTAACTTGAGGTAGATCTTGAGGCCGCTTCCCTTGTTGCTTCACACTAAGAGGCTTCTTCTTTAATGGGCAAGATCTAACATGATGCCCTTCTTCCTTGCACTTGAAGCAAACAATGTTGGCCGAATTCTCGACTTGAGATTGGCCATTCTTCTTGTTGCCCTTGTTCTTCCACTTAATAGTGGACTTGTTCTTGACATTAGAGTTGAATCCAAGCCTACTCTTGTCATTGGGGGATTTTTTCATACTCAATATATTGTCGAGTGTGGCCTTCCCTTTATGACCCTTTTTCAAGTCATTCTTCAAAGAAGTGACTTGAGCCTTAAGCTCTTTAATTTCCTCTACATGGTTAGTGTGAACAAAAATACTAGAGGAAGTGGATGCTACATTGTTAGAGCAACAAGGTACGGAAAGTAATTCATCACAAGATGTATCAATGGCATGAGTGGATGAATTACAAGGACTAGCACATGGCAATATGACATTTGGAGTATAAGTAGTGCTAATGTCCACATGAGGCTCATTAGATGTTACCTTTGACATATTAGCCTCGTGAGCTAATTTTAGCCTATCATGGGAGGCTAGAAGATCCTCATGAGAGCTTGATAGCTTACCATGACTTTCTTCCAAGATCCCATACTTGCTAGTTAGCAAAGCAAGTTGAGTCTTTAGCTCAACATTCTCCTTAAAAATAGATGCTTCACAAGAAATAGAGTTAGTAGCACAAGCATCATAATTAATTGCAAGAGGTGAGGGAAACTTTGAAGGCTCTTTTGAGTAAGAGGCTTTAAGTTTCTCATGTGACTCGGTGAGTTTGATGAGCTCGCCCTTGATGACCCTAGAGCCATTTTTTAGGTGCTCAAAATCCTCAAGGAGTTTAGCATAAGCAACTTGAAGCCCATCATTTTTACTTTTGAGATCACTTGCCACCTCAAGATCTCTATCATGAGATTCCTTCACTCTAGATGACTCTAGAGCAAAAGTCTCCTCAAAAGATTCCTTAGTGGTTTGTTCCTCTTCAAGAGCTTCATTTAGATTTGCAATTTTATTAGCATACCCACGCTCAAGGCTACTCATTTTATCAAGGGTTTTCTCATGATCCTCAATTTGTGCTTCTAACTTATCAATATGTTCTTTGCTCTTAATAGCAAAGTCCAAGATTTCAACAAAATTAGAGCAAGCACTATTATTCTTAACAAGAGAATGATAAACCATCTCACCCTTTTCATATAAATCATGAACATCTAACTCTTCTTCCTCATTATCCTCATTCTCATAATCACAAGAGGTATTGGGTTCCAAAGTAGGAGTTACCTTTGAATCCCTAGCCATAAGGTATAGGTGGGTACCATGAGAGGATGATGATGAATTATTTGAAGCTCCATTCAAAACCTTGTCTTGGCCCATAGAATCTTTGTTTTCCTCTACATGGTTAGCAACACAAGTACTAGAGGAAATAGAAGGATTTTTATCATGGCAACAAGACAACACAATCATATCATAATAAGATTTATTCAAGCCATTTCTACATGATATGCAAGGACTACCAACACAAGCATATAAGGAGTTTTGGGTGCTACAAGTGTTAGAGTCCAACGATAGACCATTGCAACTAGATAGAGATGAAGGATGACTAATAGTAAGCTCACTATCCATATTGCAATTTCTATCACCACTCGCCATATCATTACCTTGTGAAGAATCACATGTTGGTGAGGTGGTAGAAGATGAAAACTCATCTCGGCCGGAAGTGGAAGCAACACAATCATACTCAAGCATATTGGACACAACATATTTATCTTGAAGCTTTGTCCATAACTCATGAGTTCTCCAAAAAGGAATGATTGAAGATGTAACTACATAGCTCAAAGCATTAACAAGCACATTAGAAGCTTGAGCATCAAGATATAAGTTTTTCTCATCCTCACAAGATAGATTTTTGAAATCCATAGGAGGAGAAAAACCTATATCTACAATATGCTCCAAATTTGGGTCCATGTCCCGAAAATGAATAAGCATACGAGTTTTCCATATATCATAATTTGTGCCATCGAATGTGAACATTTCATTGTGCACTAATCCCCTAGCCGACATCTTTACTCTCAAGGCAGTGAAGCCTAAAATGAGAGACCGGGCCCTGATACCAATTGAAAGGATACAGATGCCGCCTAGATGGGGTGAATAGGCGGTTAAAAACTTTTCCAAGAGAGGCTCAACAAAGGCAGAATTTAACTAGCATTTACTTTGTTAAGCAAAAAAACCTAGAACAACTAGGATTCACCTATTTGCACCAACGACTTATGCTAAACAAGACAAGCAACTATGATATAGCAAGATATAAACTTCAAGCACGAAGGCTATCATAAAATAAGGTGCATAAGTAAGAGCTCGGGTATAGAGATAACCGAGGCACACAGAGACGATGATGTTTTACCGAGTTCCTCCCAACATGGAGTACGTCTCATTTGGAGAGGGGGTGGTATCAAACCACCAACGCCACAAAAGGCCTCCCTTGTTCTCCTGTGAATCTCACCACAATGGGATAAATCCACACTTCCACTATCAGTGCACTTGTCGGTGGCAATCCGGAACCTCTCACAAGGTTGGGGCACTTCTCCACAACTCAATTGGAGGCTCCCAACAAACAAGCTTGGGGAAAGCTCCACAAGTAATCCACAAACCTACAAAACCACCAAACCTTCTAGGGTTCCAATGAACCCAAGAGTAAAAAGCTTCTCAACTTTTAACCCAATCGAATACTCACCAATAACTCAAACCGATGCACCAAATGCAATGGCAAGAACACAAGAAGTGCTCAAATCCTTCTCTCCCAAATTCCACCAAAGCTACAAAAGCTTATGGGGAATAAGAGAGGAAGAACAATGGAGGAAATCTAACAAAAGACACCAAGATCTAGATCCCAAGATGTTCCCCTCACTTAGAGGAGAGATTGATTGGTGGGATTGTAGATCTAAATCTCCTCTTTCAAATCCCTCAAGAATATGCAAGAATCATATAAGGGATTGAGAGATAGCAAGCTCAAGAAGGTCAGCAATGGAGGAGAAAACTTGCAATATAGGTTGGGTAAACATTGGAGAAGAAGGGCCCCTTATATAGGTCCTCCAAAATCCAACTGTTACAGCCCCGGAGCGCGTGGGCCGGACATTCCGGTCAAGGCAAAACTGACAGAAATAGCAATACGAAAACATCCATAACTTTTGCATCTAGACTCTGATTTTGATGATATTAGGCTTGTTTTAAAGAGGACAACAAACTCTAAAAGATAATTCAGGGAACCATCATATTCCAATAAGGGAGGATAGAACCAAATAACGAAAGGTTTGACCTCTCTAAAAAAGATGAACCGGTAAAACCTCCAACATCGAAAACGCAATAGAGAATGCATATGAAATCCGTTTTCGATGAACTTGGGCTTATAATGAAGATTAACACAAGATCTAAATCCTCTCATGGATAAGAACCAAATAATGTAAGGTTTTACCAATCTCTAAAAGATATATCGGTAAAACCTCCAATATCGAAAATGCAATAGAGAATGTATATGAAATATGTTTTCGATGAACTAGAGCTTGTTATGAATATTACCACAAGATCAAGAACCTCACATGAATAAGATCCAAATAACAACCAAGAAAGATTATGCCATGTATGCAAAGGTTTGAGCTCTCATGAAGGATATGATCAAGTTACTCACTCGAGATCCCCTCTTGATAGTACGGCTATCTATCCTATAAACCGATCTCCCCTAACACCATAAGACCAGTAAGAAATAAACCCTATCAACAACATACCTTTGCCTTGAGAATATTCCACTTGAGCTTGACGATAGCGATCTTGTCCACCTCAAGATGGAACACCTTTCTTGATTGCACTAGCTTGGTGAAGACTTGCAAATTGCTCTCCCATACTCCACTATGGTAGAGATTCTCTCTTGGGCATATCATCTTCCCATATCCATGATAACCATAGGATGGCAAGCTTCAAGCAAATGATCTCTTCGAGATGGCTCATCTTGAACTTGCACATCATTTTTTCTTTCTTTATTATGTTGGTGTCTTGAAGGTACATAAGAGATATCACTCCAACTTTAGTCTTCAAGACACACTTTTTATAGGCTCAACTCTCACTTGACCAATCTCCGAATCACTCATTGAAACCTTGGTCAACACTTAATCTTCTTCACTTTCTTCTTCTCCCAACCTTGAAGCCAACATATGGTTCAAGCATTGCATATGGACAAATCATACAGGTAAAACTCAATGCAAACATACGTCCATAAAGATTGTCATTAATTACCAAAACCACACATGGGGGCACACATGCACTTTCACTCCTGAGTTTCGACCTCCTTGGGGAGATCTGCTTCAGGTTTAACCTCCTTGGGGAGATCCTCTTCAGATCCGATCTTCCACACTATCTCCGCTTTAGGTGCGAGCTATATGGGATTAGGTTTTTCTGGGACCCGAAACTCTGCTGCTTCCGCAGACAAAGTGGATCCAGAAACTTCTTCCATCTCTATCGTCACCGCTGGGGTGGGTTGGGCGGGTTTAGCGAAACCGAGGTAAACATCGATCTCGCCGAAAGACATGATGGTGTAGGTGGTCATAGGTTCTCTAGATGGAATCCAGGTCTCGTCAAGAAGGACAAGAGGGATGTCACTAGCGTAGAGGACCCGACCAATGGCGATTGTCTCGTCGATTCTGATTCGTGCAAATTCCACACGAAACAAAGATCTGAAACTCACCTGCCCCACGGTAGGGGCCAACTGTCATCGGATTGAAGACATGTACGTCGAGAGGGGGTCCTCGAGGCATGTAGTGAAAGGGGTCCTCGAGGCATGTGGTGAGAGGGGGTCCTCGAGACGGTATTCCAGGATGGTGAGCACAGGCTTTACCTAGGTTCGAATCCGCTAGCTTTGGATGGATCCTACTCCTGCTAGCAATCTAGTAATACGGCAGAGTCTGAAGTCCAGATTACAATAGAGGTTCGCATATGTGAGTTGAGGTTGTAGATTGTGGGTGCCCTAAAGGCTGGTCCCTAGGACAGCTTATATAGATATCCGACCTAGGGTTACTAGAGAGACCTATCCGGCTACGATACAGAGTTAGTTACAGAGCACATCTTGGACTACAAGTAACTAAACAGGCCTAAGTTGGTAAGTATTCTAGGCCTTCCCATAGCCAGATGGATCTTCCTCTTCTCTCCCTAACTGGGTCGCCCATGAAGCAAAGCTCTAACCCAAAGTGGGCCACCCTGGTCAGCGAGTCACTGTGAGTATATCCGGAAAGTATATCCCCAACAACGACCTCTCACCGATGGGAGGGTTTTTTGTTTTTTGTTTAGCCTTTTTCGGTGTCTTCTTTGGGATTTTGAGGCGGCGGTTGCGTCCTGAAGTCAGAATAAGGTCCTCCCCACCCAATCCTCGCTCTGGTGGTGTATCTAGTGTCGGCAGAGGGCGTGTGGAGTCGTGTGTCCAGTGGATCTCTTGGTATCCTATAGTTTTTTGTATTCGTCGGTGTAGTTTGAGGTCAGTCTCTTCTGATCTACGGTTATCATCTTTGATGATGGTTGCTGCTCTTGTGCGCTGGTCCTATGGGGCCTTAGCACGACGACTTTCTGTCTGTCTACTACAACAAGCTCTACTACGACAAGTTTTGCCCGGCTTCGGTGATGGAGGGGCGAGGACGGTGGCACGCCTTCAACTCGTGCTAGAGTCTGTAGTCTTCGCTATGTGGTCCAATGACCTATTTGTAATTTCTATTACTTTTAATGCTCTTTGTACTATTGTTGATGATCATTAATAGATCGGTGGAATTTCGCAAAAAAACTCAATAAGTTTGACTTAAGAAAAACATACATATTCAACTATCTTAGAACAGAGGAAGTACTACTTTATATTTACCTAGCTACTCGTCATATATGTTAGTATGTATTCTATATTCGGTTATTCTATCAAAAGAACTGATACGTCCAAAACGTATCTACTTTCCCGAACACTTTTGCTATTGTTTCTCCTCTATACTTGTGTGATCTAGATGCAACTAATGCGAACTGACGCTATTTTCAGCAGAATTGCCTTGGTGTCTACTTTTTGTGCAGAAAATCAACTATCGTGAAAAATCCTGGAAAATATGCCAAAAATCCTATTTCACCCGAAGACTCTAGGAGCCAGAATACGAGACGGAGAAGAGCCCTGGGGTGGCCACACCACCGCGGCACGAGCTGGAAGCCGCGCCAGGGGTGGTGTGGGCCCCAGACACCCTCAACTCTCTCTTCGCTTATAAGGAGCCTTGACCTAAAAACTTCGGGTTCGACGTTTTCCGAAGGAGTTCCGTCGCCACCACCAGATTCCATGAAATGCACCAAACTCCGTTCGGCACCTGGACGGGGAATTGGAGGAGATCATCGTCATCATCATCACCATCGCTTCTCCATCGACTATCCATATTTCCCCCATCTATGAGTGAATAATCCCCCGTTGTAGGCTATGGAGATCGCTCATGTAATGGCATCATATTGTTAGGGCATGGTGCCTGGCATCTTTTATTAGTGCTTTATGACTTTGTTGTGACTTGTTGTGCTTAATGCTTGTCACTAGGGCCCGAGTGCCATGATCTCAGATCAGAACATGTTATTGATTCATTATGATAGTATTCTTTTTGGTCTTATCTGCAAGTTGTATATACACGTTGTTGTCCGGAACCTATGGCCCCGAAGTGATAGAAATCGGGATAACCGGAAGGGAATGGCTTTGATGTGAGGATCACATGTGTTCATGGAGTGTTAATGCTTTGCTTTGGTGCTCTATTAAAAGGAGCACCTTAATTGCCAGTAGTTCCCTAGAGGCCCCGCCACAAACGGGCTGGCAGGACAAAAGATGTTGTGCAAGTTCTCATTGCGAGCACGTATGACTATATATGGAACACATGCCTAGGATTGTCTAGTACTTGGATACTTTATCTTATTTATCTGCAATTCCCCTATGATCTGTTTACTATGTGAATTGTCTTGTCCATGCAATGCCCGTCCATCCATCCCTATGCCTACCGCACTCGAATCCCACTGTTTACTGCTTTTGTTACTACTGTCTTTGCTTTACTACTGCTGTTGCTTTACTATTCCTACTACAAAATTGTTGCTACTGATAAACTGCTGTGAGCAAGATTGTTTCTAGGTGCAGCTGAATTGACAACTCAGTTGTTAAGGCTTATAAATATTCTTTGTCTCCCCTTGTGTCGAATCAATAAATTGGGTTTCACTTCCCTCGAAAATACTGCGATACACCCCCTATACTTGTGGGTCATCAAGACTATTTTCTGGCGCCGTTGCCGGGGAGCATAGTTTTATTTATCAAGTTCACTTGGATTCTGTATTTTTCGCTGCTATCCATCCATCATGGGTAAGTCTCGTGATGGCATGGTTCCTATTTTACCATCCACTACAAGAAGAGGTACGGTTCTAAACACCTCTGTTGCTCTTGATTCACCATTTTTTACAAGTAAGCTCGTTACACCACCACATAACACACACACTGCTACTACTGCTGAATCTGAAACTTCTGATGCTTATGATGCTGCGTCTACTGTGCTTGATAAGAGTGGTTCATTAGGTCCTTTCCTAGATGCTATGATTGCTAGAACTATAGCTGGAAATACCGAAACTCCTAATGAAGACACTACCACACTTGTTAGCTCACCTGAGTCTAGTGAGAGTTATGTTATTGAAGAAGATTACGTTAAGATGACCGATGAGTTTATTAAAGAATGTAAGAACACCCATGATAGGAGCGCTGCTAAGAGTCTCCTTGAGAGGCGTACTATTAGACTCAAATTATCTCATGCTACTAAGTTTGTTGCTTCTCCCATAAGCATTACAGATGAAGATTATGATTTCTCCCTCGATCTATCTTACATAGATATTGTCGAGAAAGAACCTTTTGTGGGACTAAGAATGAAAGTGCGGTAGCACATATGAATGAACTTTCTACCATGAGTGGCTTGTTTTCTGATGATATTAAGATGCGTACTTACTTTGTTCCTAAGATTTTTCCCTTTTCACTAAAAGGAGAAGCTAAAACTTGGTTTAGTAATTTACCTCCTGGATCTATTGATAGCCCTGAGTGCTTGATTAGTACTTTCCTGCAGAAATATTTTCCTCCCAGTGCTAGACATGCTATTTTGCAGGAACTTTTTGATTTCAAACAGGGAGAAAAGGCGGTATTGCCTGAATCTTGGGCAAGGTTTTGTGCTTTGATTCATGCACAGGCTGGAAGTCCGTTACCTAAGAATGAGCTTCTTGATATATTTTATAATGGACTAACCGAGGAATCTAGGACATACCTAGATAGTTATGCTGATTGTGTTTTCAGGAATAGGACTCCGAAGGAAGCTGAGGAATTAATGGCTAAAATAAGCAAGAATTATGAAGATTGGACTCCTCCTAAACAAGCTATACCTGAAGTAATTGTACCTGAACCATCTATTCCTGTGCCTATTCCACATCAAAGAAGAGGGGAGTTATTGAATTAAATGATGAAGTGATGAAGGAAGCTAAGAAATGTCTTAAGGAGAAGGGAATTAAAGCTGTAGATGTCAAGAATTTACCCCCTATAGAAGAATTATGTAAGCCTATTCCCTACTCACCCACTATTGAGGTACACTCTCTCCAACACTTTGATGAAGGTGATACCCCTTACTTGAAACCTCCTGATCAATGCTTAGAAGAATTTGATATCTTTATTGTTAAGCAAGATAACTTTAATAAAAGGGTGCAAAATCATCTAATGGAAAACACTAGAGCTATTGTTGAGTTGAAAGATATTGTGGAAAGAACCTCTAATGATGTTAAAATGATTGTTAAACACTTTCAAATGGTTCAAACTCAAATAGATCAACTCGTTAAAGTGAAAAAAGACTTACTAGTTAATGCTGCTAAAGAAAAACATGCTTATGAAATTAGAACTAGAAGTGGTGCTGCTACCTAGGATCCTCTATATCCTGAGGGGCATCCCAAAAGAATTGAGCAGGATTCTCAACAAGCTGAAAATAGTGGTTCTACTCGTAAGAAAAGGAAAAAGAAACATAAAACTGTTATAGAACCCTCTGAACCTGCTATAGATCCTAATAGTATATCTATCTCTGATGCTGAAACTGAAAGTGGTAATGAAGAAAATGAAGTTCCTAATGAAGAAAAAGTTGAAGAAGAACCTGAAAACCACACTAAGACTACTAAATACACGAAAGAAGATTTTATTGCTAAGAAACATGGTAGTGAAAGAGAACCTTGGGTCCAAAAACCTATGCCTTTCCCCGATAAGAAACACAAGTCAAAGGAAGATGAACACTATAATAAGTTTTGTGAGTGGATGAAGCCTTTATTCTTGCAAATTCCTTTGACTAATGCTATTAAGTTGCCTCCTTACTCAAAGTATATGAAGGACATTGTCTCGAATAAAAGGAAGATCCCTAATGAAGAAATCTCTACTTTGCTTGCTAATTATTCTTTCAATGGTAAGGTTCCTAAGAAACTTGGAGACCCAGGGATTCCAACTATCCCTTGCTCTATTAAGAACAACTATGTTAGAACTGCTTTGTGTGATTTGGGAGCTGGAGTTAGTGTTATGCCTTTCTCTCTCTACAAGAGGATTCAGCTGGAAAAATTGATACCAACTGATATATCTTTGCAAATGGCTGATAAATCTACCACTATTCCTGTGGGTATATGTGAGGATATACCTGTTCAGGTGGCTCACAATTGCTTGATATTAACTGATTTTGTTGTGCTTGAAATGCCTGAAGATGATAATATGTCTATTATTCTTGGGAGACCTTTTCTTAATACTGCAGGAGCTGTTATTAATTGTAATCAAGGAAAGGTGACCTTCAATGTTAATGACAAGGAACATATTGTTTATTTCCCCAAGAAGATTGAAAGGACTTATGGTTTGAATTCAATTGAACATGTTGAAGGCATTCAAGTTGGAGAAATATATTGTCCCATAACAAGAGAAAAATTTGAAACTATTATGATTGGGACCATTGCTATCAAGGTTGAGGTAACATAATCATTAGTGAAATACAAAGTTTTGTCTCATATGCAATTGATTTGGTAGCAAGACTTGATCAACCTTGCTAACAAAAGGATTCCATTGAACAAAACAATGTTTTCATTATGATTATCTCCGTTTATTTCTATCCTTTGCATTTTAGTTTTTGCTTTCGTTTAGTTTTCTTTGTGTTGTTAGTTGCTTGAATGCTAGAACTTCTATAGTTCTAGACTTTTTTTGTCCTTGCATCTTGTTTCCAAAAGAAAAAATCTGTCTGTCAGAAAAATCATTCTTCTTTTTCTGAAAAAAAAAGCCCAAAAATAAAGTGTCTCGAAAAATTCCAAAAAATCATATTAATTTTTTACGTGAAAAAAGGGGCAGAGGAGTACCTGGTAGGTACCAGGGGGGCCACCAGGCAGGCACACCATGTGGTGGCGTGGCCAGCCCTGGGTGGCGCCATGCCCTGGTGTGGGCCACCCCTGCCCCCCCCCCCCCCACTTACTCTCTCACCTGCCACTTTCTTCTCTCTCCCGAGTAAGCTCCAGTTCATAGCTCAAAATCGCGTTCTTTATGTGCTTGCTCTCGATTTCTTCGATCTGCTTGCTCAGTCCATCTTTCTTGCTGAAATTTGGAGCATTTGTTCCTTGGTATGTGACTCCTCCCCTTGTCCAAGTAGATTTGTGTTTAGTGGATTATATGTTGAGTATTTTGCTGCTATAGGTGACTGGTTATGAGAGCTTGTAAGCTTGTTTGATGCTTAGAGATATAGTTTTGATGCATGTTTAGGCCTCTTGCAAGTCCCTATGAGTAGAATCCTTCATTATATTTACTTTGCAATCACTTGTTTAATAGGTGTTTAAATTTCAGAATAGAAGATGAGTGAACACCACCTAAACCAACATGAGCTTAGGGTGCCTGAGGTCATGAAGGTCCATCGGGAGGAGGAAGTTTTTCCCTCCATTTATCCATGCCCTGAGTTCATGAGAGCTGCAGGAATTCTACAAGATTTCCACACTTTGGTTTCTAATGCAGGGTTAGAGCGTTTCTTGGAAGATGAACCTTGTCAATTTGTGAAACTAACCATGTCTGTGGTGCAGGATTTCCAATTTAGTCACTCTTTGCCTAACCCCATGGTCCATTACAAAATTTACAATGTTGCTGTCAATCTTTCTCTTGATGATTTTTGTGCAGCCATTAAGGTACCTCAATGGGGATCATGTAAGAAGATTAAAGAGAGACCGGAACCACTCATGGATTTATACGTAGAAATTTGTCAAGGGAATAGCTTCTCAAAGGAGAATGGAAAAATCCGTAACATTCATCTTCCCTCCATTCGCTACTTTGCGTACTTTATTGCCAAGTGTGTTCTTGCTAGGAAAACTGCCAATAAGTTATCTTTGTTTGATCTAGCATTTATCTCTGCTGCTCTTAGACGAGATAGGTCTTACAACTTGGGTGCTTTGATAGCTTTCCGTCTTGCTGCTAACCGTGAGAAAGGTGGAATTTGTGGAGGCCTCATTGCTTCTCGTTTACTAGCATTGCATGGTTTAGTGCCTCATCATCTAGACCTACAGTTTCCCATAGAGAGGCTTGATGTTAATTCCATGATACAGCATAAATTTATTTCCTCGTGGGCCAGTTTGAGTGAGTTGTCTTATGAAATTACCTTTCTCAAAGCTGGTTGGAGAAAGAGCAAGTCCGAGCGTGTTGTTCTTTTTCCTGCACTTGTTTTGTTTAAGCTTGATAACAGGGAAGGATGGTCCCTCACTGAGGAGGAGCTGGACACGTACTTGGGAGAGCTCTCCCAATAGGAGCAGGACACTAGAAGGGAGGTCGCGGACGATTCGGTCCAGCCCACGAATGAGGGAGAGTCTTCATATCAGCAGCCCGCTTATGATTGGGGAGCTTCCTCTTCTTCTCATGGGCCTAGCTACGACCATTCTTACCAAGATCCGCCCGCTTGGAACCCCTATTCGTACATGGATTGATACCCACTTAGGCCAAAAGCCTAAGCTTGGGGGAGGTACGCTGACACCGCACTCATCTCCATATCATGTTGCGTCGGCACTTTGTATATTCATGTTTTTGTTTTCTTTTTAGTTTTCGTTCTTCTTTGCTTTTGCTTTCTAAAAACACAAAAAGACCAAAAATATTTTTGTTGTTTCTCTTTGGTTTGCTTCTTCTTTCTACCTTGGTTTGCTTTTCCCTTTTCGCTTTGTTTGAACTATTCGAAAAACCCAAAAAGATTTTGCTTTGCTTATTTTTCTCTTTTGGTTCTTATTTAAAAATCGAAAACACCAAAAATATTTGTCGTTCTTCTTTGGTTTTTGCAAGTTTGCTACAGGGTTTGGCAGTTCTCAGTGGATTATTGGTTTCATATTATTATTCAAGCCACACAAGTGAAGAGCAATAATGAGGATCAATGACAACTTGAGGCGTGGTAAGAGGCTGGTAACGAACTCTATTTGTTTTCATTTTTGTACATATACTCATCACTGTGGGCGTGCTTAGTCTGTTCATGTAGAGTGTATGTTTTCTTTGGATGCTTAGTAGTTCTTACTTTCTTATGATTAGCTCCGGCTCGTTAATAGTTTGTAGCATGTCTCATGAATGTTTGCTTGCATTGCTCTATTCATAAATTGGTATGACACCATGGTATCCTCCTCTGAATGTTTCATTTGATTGACTTGGCACATGCTCACGCATGCACATGACTGTAATAACCAGTTAAGCCTTGATGAATTATTTTGCCTTGAGGATCTTGAATCACTTTCATGCCATGAATAGTCTTGTTTTGTTGCAAGCATGATAATGACATTTGTTGCTCTCTCGTTTGTCGCTCCCTTACTATTGCTAGCCTTCACTTCCACTGAGTGTTTTACTCATGTTTCCAACTCCCTAAACCAAATATTTCCAAAGTGTCCACCATACCTACCTATTAGCATCACTTGCTACTCCCGTGCATATTCATTATGCCTTGTTTTCTTCCGAATAAAATGTTTGCTTGTTATGGGAAAATTAGTTAGAAAAGCTCTCACGAACTTGATGGCACACTTTATTTCCCGCACTTAATAAACCTGAACCATTGTGAACTCTCCATGAAAGTTATATGCTTGCAAATTATAGGTCAGATTAGCGTAACTGTAGTCACGGGGAACGCTTTCAACACTTGTAAATATATACCCAGTTGATACCTTGCTCTTTTGTTTGCGGATGTCGTCGGTGTGAAATAAAAGGGGAGCTTGTAAGTCCATGGAGTTATGTATGTGTGTTAAAGAAACGCCTGGGCCGCTGGTCTAATCCATGCTGACATGGTGGAAACCTACAGCGTAACCATAATGATATCTATGAAGTATTCTTCTTATATAAAAAAGAGAGTTATAGCTATTGAGAAAAAGAAAAAAAGAGATAGATTTATGAAAAGAGGAAAGAGAGAAAAAAACACCATTTTCCCATGGTAAATAAGAAGATTGCTGAGATTCTCATTGTCTGCTTGCCTTGTCGTTTTGATATGGGGATTCTTCCGTATCATCGGGCAAGGGGTACCCCGTTGGCGGTTCTCAATGATACGCATATACTTACGATGACAAGAACTTACCGGTAACTAAAGTTGAGTAGCATGAGGAGCGTCCCTCGTACTCAAGGGACTTGGGGATTTTCAGTTTATAGTCTGTCAAATATATAACTCAGACTGGACCTCACTTTCACCTTAACCACGTTAAAGATGCTTATGATAGGGGTAATGAGAGCTCAAAGCTAACGAGTACCATACTTTCAGCATTTGGAAGCCTTTCAAATTATTCAAAATCTTTTCTTCTACTTGTTGAGTCTCCACATATTCTTTGAGCACCTTCTTGAGAGCATAGTTGTCATTCTTTGTGTTTGCTACATTACTTGATTATTTGTGTTATGACTTTGATGCTTGTATCCTTGATATCTTTACTTCTAGTCATCTTGAACTTCAGACGTGCCTTAATATTCATAATCAAAGGGCAAGCGAGATACCACTCTATCATACCTTTTTATGAGCATTGTAATGTTGCTTATGTTTGTGCTTTATGCTACTTGTTATTCTTGAGTTGGAATCTCTTCATAGCTTGCAATGACTATTAAGTAGACTCAGTTGCATACTCTTTATTATGAATTGTCCAAGTAAGTTGATCACATTGCTGAGAATATTTACATCATATGAAGCAAATGTGTTCATGAAAGTTCTTTTATCGCACTTAGTTTTCAACTGAATTGCTTGAGGACAAGCAATAAGCTAAGCTTGGGGGGAGTTGATACGTCCAAAACGTATCTACTTTCCCGAACACTTTTGCTATTGTTTCTCCTCTATACTTGTGTGATTTGGATGCAACTAATGCGAACTGACGCTGTTTTCAGCAGAATTGCCTTGGTGTCTACTTTTTGTACAGAAAATCAACTATCAGGAAAAATCCTGGAAAATATGCCAAAAATCCTATTTCACCCGAAGACTCCAGGAGCCAGAATACAAGACGGAGAAGAGCCCTGGGGTGGCCACACCACCTACTGGCGTGGGCCAGGCCAGGCCGCGCAAGGGGGTGGTGTGGGCCTCCCAGACACCCCCTCAGCCTCTCTCTTCGCCTATAAGGAGCCTTCTGACCTAAAAACTTCGGGGGGTTCGACGTTTTTCTAGAAGGAGTTTCGCTCCGCCGCCACCAGATTCACGAAGCACAGAAACTCCGTTAAACCTGCCGGGACGGGGAATTGGAGGAGATCATCACCATCGCTTCTCCATCGACTATCCATGTTTCCCCATCTATGAGTGAGTAATCCCCCGCTGTAGGCTATGGGGATGGTAGGGATTGGATGAGATCGTTAATGTAATGGCATCAGATTGTTAGGGCATGGTGCCTAGCATCTTTTATTAGTGCTTTATGACTTTATTGCGACTTGTTGTGCTTAATGCTTGTCACTAGGGCCCGAGTGTCATGATCTCAGATCTGAACATGTTATTGATTCATTATGATAGTATAGTTTTTGGTCTTATCTGCAAGTTGTATACACACGTTGTTGTCCGGAACCTATGGCCCCGGCGATGTAAATCGGATAACCGAAGGAAAGGCTTTGATGTGAGGATCACATGTGTTCACGGAGTGTTAATGCTTTGCTCCGGTGCTCTATTAAAAGGAGCACCTTAATTGCCAGTAGTTTCCTACAGGCCCCGCTGCAAACGGGCCGGCAGGACAAAAGATGTTGTGCAAGTTCTCATTCCGAGCACGTATGACTATATATGGAACACATGCCTAGGATTGTCTAGTACTTGGATGCTTTATCTTATTTATCTGCAATTGCCCTATGATCTGTTTGATATGTGAATTGTTTTGTCCATGCAACGCCCGTCCATCAATCCCTATGCCTACCGCACTCGAATCCCACTGTTATTGCTTTTGCTACTACTGTCTTTGCTTTACTACTGTTATTGCTTTACTATTCCTACTATAAAACTGTTGCTACTGATAAACTGCTGTGACCAAGATTGTTTCTAGGTGCAGCTGAATTGACAAGTCAGTTGTTAAGGCTTATAAATATTCTTTGGCTCCCCTTGTGTCGAATCAATAAATTGGGTTTCACTTCCCTCGAAAATATTGTGATACACCCCCTATACTTGTGGGTCATCAAGAACGTTTCCTAATTTTTTCACCCATATGGCGGCCTGAGAGTTAGATTTGTCCTTATAAGAACAGAGGAGCTGACACCAATTGCATGTAGGGAATCTTTTCAAGATCTGAAATTTTAAAAATAAATATCTCTTAAACCATCAATTTGATTGATGATCTGTCTTCACCGTTGGGTTTATCTTGACGAGTACTTCAAAACAATATCTCATCTTGATATTTTTTGACGATATTTTTTTCTATCGCCAGTTACCGGATTACTATATTATAGCTACCAGATTAATAGTGGACAGTTACCAGCAAAATAATACATAGTTATCAGATAATTTTTACATGTTTCTAATGATAACAATGATTTATATGTACAAAATGTAGGTACTTGATCCATTCTAAACAGGTAAAATGCTATATTACCATCATATAAGACTTATATTTTTGAAAAACAAAGTTCAGAAACCTCTGACAACCATTTTTAATCTATTAACCAACCTGGCTTTACCTGGTAACCAAGGGTCAGTAATCTGGTAACTAGGGTCAGAAAAAAGTTGCCAAAATATATCAACATAAGATCTAGTTTCAAAGATCTCGACGCGAAAAAGATAACCATGAAAACAGATCTTAATTTTAAATTGTGGTTCAGGAGATAAACATTTTAAAGTTTCAAACTCAAAAGGAATCCTAGGTGGCGGCGGGGCCCCATGCATGCATGCATGACTGAGTTACCATATTAATTCGTGTCCGCGGAAAGCTAATCTAGAACACGTGCCCTACATAGCACAGTCCTTCTATACTTGGCATCGATATCTAAACTTATGCGAGATAGATTTTCACAATCTAGTTGCTCGTGGTCGTATCTAAAATTCCAGCTGATGGATGGGCTCATAGCCCAGTGGCTAGGGTGTGGCGGTGTCTCTTGTGTGACTTGAGTCCAAATCCTATGGACAAAATAAAATTACACTAGTTTATGTCACGGATTTACTTGTGTTCGACGCTTTATAACTTACAATAATTAAAAGATTCATGGGAAATATGTTGCTCCCCCCACTTTTTTTCTTCATACTTTTCTTAATTTGACAGTGTGTCAGTTTTTTCTTTTTTTGCAAGTAAAAAGAAAAAATTTCATTTCGTGGCTTGGAGAGGGAGTCATGCAATATACTGTGTCCGACAACAGTGTCGGACATGACCTTTGGGGACGCTGGTTCATAGCGTCAGCCATTTCGGAGGGCCTCCCCACACTAGCGACACCACAAAATGGACCTTCAAACATTATTCATAAATTGAAAAATATAAATAGTTCAAATTCGTGGCCACCTGGACCAGCGCCTCCGAAACCATACAAGTTCGGTGATCATACAAATACGATGGTGAGGTCCACCTCGAACTCCCTATGGTGGTGCTTCTGTGGGTCCTCCGAGCGCCCCCGCTTCGTGTGCGCTAGCTCTTTTGCAACTTTAGGCTGTGACATACGATGCCGCTCCAGCAACCTCCGCTTCCATTTCTTTCGTAACCGAATTCATCGAGCGCCATTGGTTCTGGTCAACCATTATGATTTAGTCAGTTCACCTCCCCTTACAAAATATCTTCCACTACAAAAATGTCTCCTATGCATGGCACTTTTTTTGGACAGCACAAGCGAAGAGTACCTGCAAAAGTATTTTACCTCGTTGATGAGCATTCACGGCAACCTTTTACGTAGATGCCATGTATATACGATACTAACGCATATTAGTGATGTGTTACGTGGCTAGGGAGGCTAATGCATTTTAATGTCGCAATTGATGAATGGATATATATACTATTGTGTTGTGTATTGTACGTGACATTTACAGCATGTCATACGCTGGAAACTGGTCAAGCATCCCTCATACTGGTCACGCTTATCTTCCTGACTTGCACTACCACACGAAGCTCGGGCGCTAGCGCTTATAGACACCGAGGCACAGCCTTAATCGTCGCACTCGTGCTGGCGGCAAAAAACACCGTCACGGATAACTGCGTCGGGATTTACGAACGGCAGCAGATTTTTTATGGCAGATTTTTTAGCGTGGAACAACGTGATCCACCGAGCTAGCGCTTCCGCGGTAGAAAGGCACTGCGTACATGATGTGGCAGCTGTGAAACGACGACATGAAGATACTGCCTGGTCTGATATATCTTAGCGGATACGTAGGTGCATAGAAATATAATTAAATTGATAATTAACCCAAAATGTCTAGTATATAGATCACATACAGAAAATCACATAAAACTCATTATATATAGACATTGATATACATATATAGTTAAGGTGCAAGTACTTTATCCAAATTTAGTTGACATACATCACTATAAAACTAACTAACTATTCATGGAAACTTAGAGTTTATGCACTTCTACAACCAAATAGCTCTCCTTTACTTCAAAATCGAAGGCACAAACATCTTCTTCTTCCAGCTCCTTCTAAATAACACAGTCTATCCAATTTGATGTCAAAATTACAGCACCATCATTTTCACGCATCACACGAACTTCTCTGATGGTCTCATTTCTACCTTGATCTTTCATCTTGTCTCCGTCCTCATGGATGTGAGGTATGAGAAATATGCTGGCAAAATGGCACCAAAAGGACTACATAGAAAGATATAAACTATTACTAGTTCTGGTAACATCAATAGTAGGAAAGAAAAAAACTATTACTAGTTCTGGTAACATCAATAGTAGGAAAGAAAAAACAATTACTGGTTGTGAAAGTACTAACATCAATAGTAGAAAAGAGATAAACAATCACTGGTTGTGTAATTGTTTGTGCTAAGTATTAACATCAATAGCAAGAAAGAGGTAAACAATCACTAGTTGTGGTAACATTAATAATAGGAAAGAAAGAAAGAAATAATTACTAGTCGTGGTAACATCAATAGTAGGAAATAAATAAAGAATTACTATTCTTTTAAGTGCTAACCTCAATAGCAAGAAAGAAATAAAAAATTAACGGTTCTGCTAAGTACTAACATCCATAGCAGGAAACAAAAAAAGAATTGATGATTCTGTTAAGTACTAACATTAATAGTACGAAAGAGATAAAGAATTTCTGATTGTGATAAGAAAGCTACCATATTTCTTTTGGAAATGTTGTCATTGTTCATGGTGCTAATGTAGTAAGGGATCGTGGGCTTGTATCTTTTGACTATCTGTCTCAGGTTCATCATTCTTGGTCTAGTCATGATGACAGGAGAGCCAAACCTATAGCGTTTGTCGTACTTGTCTATGGATCGGGCATGTGATCCTCGAATGAATTTATATTATTTTAAACCATGGCAAAACCTATATAGCGTATGCGTACATGTTATTGACAATCGAATCAATGCTCACCACTTTACCTCGAATACAAACGGATACTAATGAAGATATGTCAAAGTGCTTCTGCATACTAGATATTCCTAACCGACAGAGTCCAATTTCCTTGGGATCTTCAGATCGAAATTATTAACATATAGATCCCATTTCAGATCAACGGGATTTAATATGTTGGGAAAAACCGCGCACAAGAACAAGGTACTAGGGAGGACCGTTCGGTCAGGCGGTCGAGGTCATCGGAGAGGTGCACGCAGCCATGGTCGAGGGCACCAGAAAGGTGTAGAGGGGAGGTTAGGTGTGGAGAGAGAGGAGTACGGCGGCGTGGATATAAAATACTCCCAAGTGTTGTATTATATAGTACTGGAGCGACATAGATCTATGGCTTGTCCTATGGGCATGACTTTCCTAAAAGCCCAAAGGGCATAGTGGGCTAATGCGGTGGTCTTCTTCTTGTAAATACAAAACTGCAAGAATGAATCATCGCGCACATATATATTCTGAAATAATTTCTGAATAAGAAAAAACAAATTACATATGTACTACAAAGTGCATAATTAAACATGACTACTTGAGTTTGTCAAAACAAAAGTACTTGCTAAACAATTCAGAAAAATCTAAACTTCATTCCTCGGAAACATGTTTGAATCCAATGTGATCTGGGGAGGTCATAACCGGCTGCAAGCCATGACTAACCGTGTTGCACACAGTTTTAGTCGCCCTAAGCGATTCACTGATCTCTTTCTTTGCTATAAATTTTGCGTCCTACTCGTACTCTTCTTTCTCCTCGTCCTCCAAAGTGCCAAATGCTGGTCATCGATCATTGTTTCCTTCCTCGGTTAATCTCTCCAACGTACGATGCATCACATCTGAGTGCGCAGCTTGATCATACCACATAAGGTAGCAGCACCTCGGTATGTTATAGTTGCACCCAAGGAATCTGTGGCCGGTGTCTTTGCCCCCAAATGTGACGTGCCTGCGGGGAAGCCTCTCGCATTAGCAAGTGAGGGAGAAGTCATTTGCTATCACACACCGTCTAATGTACTATCATAGATCCACTTCGACACTACGTCACGCTGAGAAAATCCCGATTTTAAGTTCATGAGATCCAAGAACCAAAATACGAGCAAATACCCAATATGATATTGATCGATAAAGAGAACAAACGAATAACTTACCAATCCTCCGCCGATCTCAGCGCTCATCATTGTCTTCCTGTCTCGATCGCTGACTGGGGACCTCGCCTGAATTAACGCCGTAGCCGCTGCTGCTAGGTCGCCAAGGGAGGATTGGGAGATGAATAAACTATGGACTGCGGTTGCGCTATTTAGAACGAAAGGCTTGGACGTGGTGGGCCGCACCAGTCAGTGACATGTGGAGGACAAGTCAAATCCACGACGGGGGAAATATCCACCACCGCTCACCTACCGCGTCATTATTAAGCGCCGCTCCATCTGGCTCACGTACCAGGGCACTAAAATGTGCCGGCGCCACGTCAGCCACGGCGTATAATTGGTCGCCATGACAAAATGGTGTCGTCAATCCTCATCTACCGCATAACCAACTATTGCCGGTTCTTTACATTTGTGTCGCCCCAAAAATTCGCTGGGTATGGGGAGTATTTTTGTAGTGTTGTATGGCCCACCACCGGTGAGGCTAGCCTTTATATCTCCATGTTTCTGTGAAGATGATTGAAGTACGATGTTAGGGTTGTGAGTCTCCACTTAGCATACTTCGCATGTGGTTGAATGGAGCTCCTTATCTTTTATTAGTCTTAAGCTGTTGAACTTTGTTTATGAGGAGTAACTTGTTTTATACTATGTTATGTTCTGGATCATTCGATGTAATAGAATTATGACCTTTGTTTCTTGATATTACATGCTGAATTGTGTGTGCTAGCGAGTCAATTCAGGAATTAGCACTAAATAGCATAGAGACTTGGACCCCTATCGGATCGGGTCACTTCAGTAATGTACTGAGGCTCATCATGTATGGTGCTCGTGCAACAAAAATAAAGGCCCTAGTGGAGATACAACTATGTCAAACTTGGCGTCATACCAAGATCCTGTTTCAAAACTTACTTACAATATTAGGATATAGTACACATTTTCTCAATTTCTTATTTTTGAAAAACATAATGGTTGTATTATTTGAGAAAAGTTTGTTACATGATAAAGTTTTAACTGGATAGGTATGCGCGAATTTATTTTAAGATTTTACAGAATCTACAAATGCATATTTTTTTGAGAGCTATCGTCGTTATTATCATTTTTCACATGGATATCAAAACCAAATTCGGTCAAGGTTTTCTTTACCGGCAATTTTTATACAAGAGGGAAAAAATAGGGACGTGGTTGGTTCACGTTGTCATTTCTTATGCTCTCGAAAACAAAATTCTCAGGGGCATGGCCACCTGAGAGCATCCCCTCACAATGAAAAACTGAAGTTCTCATTTTATTTGCTCGCCTATGTGGTGGTTGGCATGGTTCAGAGGAAAATATGTGGCGGCTTTGTGCTTGGTATGTGAGAAAGACATGCAACCTGTCGCGGAAAACGAGAGAATCTATCCCGCCTACTTTCTGCCAATGGTCTGGTCCCAGAGAAATGCTCGATTCGAGAGCATTCCGGTGGAGCCTGCTCCCATCGTGTTTTGACGCGCATGCTTGCAAATTTTTTTACACGAGTCGATTGGTAACAGGCATCTTACCTACCAGTCTACCATCATGCATTCTACGACACGCCATAAATCCGACCGCCAGTTTGTTGTAACGTCTAATATCAAATGGCAGAACAAAAGAAACAACTCAGATCGAGTTGAGACGCCCTCAATTGCTATCGCGCCAGACAGATCGTGTTGGCAGCGAGACTGAGAGAGAGGGGAGAGAACGGACCATGGCTACGCTTACGTCAAGAGCACGACGTCATCCGTGTGGACGTAATTTCTGGTCTGTCCAACCAACGCTTCGCACAGCCTAGTACTGGACCGTACTACTACTAGGTTCCTATGGTTCACTGGACTTGGATGAACGGATTGGACATAAATCTTTATGCCACGTTGACGCGAGACTTTGTGCGTGGATGAATTCCTGCCTACTTCCAGCCAACGCGTGGACCAGTAGTTATGTAGTGTGTCTTTATATGCAACGACTTGTATTCAGAAGGAGTACATGCGTTTGAATCTTACACAAGAGGAAAATGGTAATGAATGTATGCTAATGTTGGTTTCGCAAACTAGAAAACTAGTAAAAAACAGACTGTGACATGCAACTTAATTTACCATAATTAATTTTGTTACTTTTCGGTTTGGTACACTACCTATTTTCTGTGGTTACTGTTGAGCTCGACGTCGACGAGCTGCTTTTGCTTTGTGTGGACTGATGGCGTCGTTGTACCCTAAACATTACAGCCGCAAATAAACTACTCATCTACTCCCTCCGTCCGAAAATGGTCAGAAGACACACCTCTAGTGCAGCAATATCGCCTTATACAATATTGTGCATAGGACTAATGTTACCATAGCACAGATATTATCTCAAGTATCTTTAAACATTGGTTTCAGGAGGGTACTTAATGGTAATAAATGGACTGCCTGGCTACGCCTATGCCAAAAACTTATGATGGTTCAGCTATCGGCGGAACATGATAAGTTTGTATGGAACTTAACTTCGTCTAGGGTGTTCTCAGTAAAATCAATATATGAAGATCTTATGAATGGTCACACGGTCTTCCTTCGAAAATATTTGTGGAAGTTGAAGATCCCGCTTAAGATTAAAAATTTCATGTGGTTCCTTCAAAACAAAGTGCTCCTTACTAAAGATAATTTTGTTAGAAGGAATTGGGTAGGATGTACCAAGTGTTGTTTTTGTGGGTGGCAGGAAACCATCGAACATTTGTTTATATCATGCCCTTTTGCTCGGTTGTTATGGCGTATTGTCAATTTTTCTTACGATCTACCACCTCTAACTAATATCACAAACATGTTTGGGAATTGGTTGAATGGTGTTGATAAATCTTCTAAGGCTAGAATTCGCATTGGTGTCTCTACCTTATGTTGGTCTATCTGGAGATGCAGAAATAACATTATCTTTAACAAATCAAAATCTTTTAATCTATTGCAGGTTATCCATATGGTGGCATATTGGGTGAAGCTTTGGGCGTTCCTCCTACCGCCAGACCAGCAGGATATTATGGCTACTGGGCGCAGCCATTTGCCGATTGTCGCCCACCATATATTCAGTCAATTGTGTTGGCAACCGCTTGATCGACTACATGATGCTTAATTTTCGTTTGCTTCATATTTTTCGCTGGTTGATCCATGTATCAACTTTAAGTGACCCATGATGTGTAATATGTGTTGACTGTTGGATGTTGGATCTTGGTTTTAATAAAGACTGTGTGCATCAACCGATGCAGAGACCAGGGTTTTCTCCCCTTTTCAAAAAAAACTACCTCCGTCCGACTTCTAACTTTTGTTTTAAGTCAAACTTTTGAACGATTGATTTTATAGACAATTGTAACATATGTACAATCAAAATGGTATATTACCTTCTATGAAACTACATTTCAAAACGGATCTAATGGTACTAATTAAGTATTATAAATGTTGTTGCATTTTTCTATAAAATTGATCAAATTTTATTAAGTTTGACTTGGACGGAGGTTAGAAGTACACTTGTTTGAGGAACCGACGAATGTACTCATGGCCTGGGGCTTCGGAGATGAAAATGGCTTTGTGTAACACAACTCCATGTGCATCACACAACCATGTTAGTGTCAGTGTGTGATAGAGGGTAGCAGTCGGCTCCAGCTCTCACTACAACTCCACTAGTCAATTATACAGCTCGGTGGCCATGTGATCGTCTAAAGTGTGTTTGGTTAATTATAAGCCAGGTCCTGCTCAGCCTATCACTTCTGCCGAATGTCCGACAGAGATTTCAGCATATATTGAATTGCATTGAGAATCGACAGAACTTTCTTTTTTGCGGGTAAACAAGAACATTCTTTGTTTGGTTGCCTGCAGTAGGCTAGTCACATTAGTATATGCAACGACACTTGTTTGGTTAGCTCCATTACTTCAACCGTGCTCTCCTCTTCGAAAATATCATTTTGCGGCCCGAAAGTTAGGACGCCCAGGCAACGCGGTACCCAACTTGCCTGTAATCAGCCACGATGACTATAGTTGGCTTGCCAAATACTCAGAAGTTCTTTTTGGCACGAATTTAACTTTACGATTCAATACAAAACGGCCGTCAAGTTGGGCTCCCCTGTCAGTTCTCGCCGTTATGTCGCTCCCGTCGCTTAGGCGTCAATTAGGCATGCATCGTTGGCGCCTACATCCATTACGCCTTCTTCTTCCCCGGAGCGGCAATCTGTGGGGCGTCGCGGCCATGGCGCGGAGCTGGGACATGGACGAACCTGCTCGACCCTACTCTCCTCCCTGTAGGCTTGCAGCGTTGGCGCCTGCATCCATTACGCGTCTTTTTCTTTCCCAGAGCGGCAATCTGTGGTCGCGGCCATGCCGCGGAGCTGGGACATCACGAACCTGCTCGGCCCCGCTCTCCTCCCCATCCCGAGTCAGAGCTCGCTCTCACCATGGACGCACCCATGGCATGGTGTGGGGACGAGAATTGATTCCGGTGAGATCTGTCACCGTGTCGACCATGCTCGGTCTTGTTTTCCTCCTCCAGAATCCGAGCTTGTTGTCGCCATGGTCGCACCTGCACCAATTCTGCCACCTCTGCCAAGGTCTCTGTGGTAGCTCAAGTTCTGCCATGTTGGACCTGTAAGCGAATTCGGAGTTGGGCGGCGTCAACCTGTTGTTAAATCTGTAAGGAATTTGCTGAAGACTGCGTGTCGCTCCAAGGTCTTCGGCTGATGCATTCGACTTCTTCCAACGTCCACCGCTGATGTGAGATCATTTAGTTACTTCAATACAAAATTTCGACCAATTTAACTTGTTGATGTATTCCTTGACAATTATAATATAATCGAGCACTAGAAATATTTTGTAGTGTGCATGAGCATGATCAGTAATATTATTGAACACTAGAAATTTTAAGGCACTCCATATAAAGGAGTAGATTAATATATATATAGAAGATTCACCAGAGACACCACGCGGATATATTGTCTTACATGCCACATACAGGTAATAATAATTAACTAAACCAAATTAAAAGCAGGGACAGCATCAGGAGGCCGGGACACGGAGACGCCTAGCAGGGCAGGGGCATATAAGCAGTTGGCAGGGACAGCCTAGTCGAGGGAATACAGGCCAGTCCTAACATACTCCCGGAGGAATTTGCCGAAGGCTACGTGCCACGCCAAGGTAATCGGCTTATGCCTTCTGCCTCCGCCTTTGCCAACGTCCACCGCGTGCTGGATCATGCTATCGAGGTCCACGTTGATTGCTCTGCCACAGAATGGGCAAAACAGTTCCCCCTACGGTTGAAACGGATTAGCCCACACCGTAACCGTCTCAGCACGTAGCGGCTCTTGTTGTCTCTAGACACCTTGCTATCGTCCACTTCAACATCATCATCCTGTTGATTTTTAAGAACATAACTTGGAACTCATACATATGATTGAATTGTAATACAACTCAAGAATTGACAACATGTATATGTAAGACAATATATCTGTGAATATTAAAGAGAAAGTATCCCAGCAATAGTTTGATCAGTTCATATATCACTTCATCTCAACACAATAACAATTAATTGCATCAGAGTGTATGTAGAATAAATTTAGGAGCCTCATAAGTTTCTTTAGGTATGGAGTGGGCGAACCAAGTAACAATTGTACAACATATAATGTTCTTGTACATAGCCCTAGGTTCGCTAACTCATTCCTGAAAAAATCTGACACCAATGTATCTGCCTCTCTTTGGGAGCAAATTTGAATCATTGACCATAATAAAAAATTAAAATATAATCGTACAAAACAATATTCAGAAATATACATAGTTAAGTACAAAAACAAGTCTAAATATTGTAATTATAAATAAAAACCAAACAACTAATCTTCGGGTACATGTTAAAAATACTTACGATCAAAACCATTCATATACATATGTATCATACGAATCATTCAAAGATCAGAAACAATTTAAGAATCATATATGTAGTTCTATATGAGAATAAATCAAAGACCTCATAATTTTTTCAGAGATGGAGTTGGCGAACCAAAGTACCAACATCACAACCTATATTCTTTGTGTGCATTGCTGTCTTAGGTTTACCAACCCATCCCTAAAACACGACACCATCATACGTATCTCCCCTTGAACTCTTTTGAGGCAAATTTCAATTATCGGCCTCGATGACAAACTGAAATGTAATTCTTATACACTATGAATACATTGAATAGATAATTCAAATATCATAGTTCTATGAATGTAGAATAAAGATTGTGGCCTTATAAGTTTTTTTAGGGATGGCGTAAGTGAACCAAGTAACAATTGCACAACTTATATTGATCTTGTACATGGCCCTAGGTTCGCTAACACATCCCTAAAAAAATCTGACACCAATGTGTCTGCCTCTCTTTTGGGGCAAATTTGAATCATTAGTCACAATAAAAAATTGAAATGTAATCGTACAAAATAATATTCAAGGATATACATATGCATCATACGACGCATTTATAGATCAGAAACAATACAAAGATTATATATATAGGTTCCATATGAGAATAAATTAAGAGCCTCATTTTTTTTAGAGATGGAGTTGGAGAACCAAAATACCAACAACACAACCTATATTGTTTATGTACATTGCTGCCTCAGGTTCACTAACCATCCCTAAGAAAACGACACCATCAGATGTCCTTGCACTATTTTGGGGCAAAATTGAATCATTGGGCTCAATAAGGAATAAAAATGTAATGGTACAAGCATGTTGTGTATCGAAATCAATACTCAACTAGCAAACTCAACTAGATGGCAGATGAGCAGATTGAGGTTTTGTGACTAGATTGCAGATGCATCAATCGACCGTTCGAACCATATATATACTACTCTACTTCAAGAGCAAAAGAATTTATACACGATTGAGAAAATGCTATGTATGAACAGTGAAATATGTGGCTGCGACTAGAGAAGCTAGCAATGTAGTACCTCGGACTCCTCATCAGGGACCTCCTCCTCGAACTCGTTATTCTCCGCGATTGCGTCGAAGGTTTCTTGGACGGTGATGGGGTCATTGATGTAGAGCACCGGATTGCCTTCGCCTACCGCCTGCCCCCCATCTAGATCTGCCACTGGCACCACGATGTTGTCGGCCACCTGCTGCTCGGTGGCGCCGGGTACTAGCTGGACGGATGAGCTCGAACCCTCGACGGCGCGGCGACGAGCGGCGTTCGTGCCCGGAGAAGACGCCTCCGCCTGCTTAGCGACGACCGAGCCATCTGCTGCTGCGCCTTCAACTGGCTTCACCTACGGCATGTCTCCACGCGTACGCTTCATGGCGCACCTAGAGAAGGAGGTAGTGTAAGCGAAGGAGCTTCGACGCGCGCGGTAGGTGCAGATTAGGGTTTTGGGACTAGACAGATTGGGGAAAATGACACGAGCACATGGAAGAAGAAGGCCGAGCGGGTTTATAAGCACTGGACCGTTCGTAGTCCTCGAGTGGACACGTGTGGTGGGCGGGGGGTGGGGCTACCACGATCTCCACCTTTTTCTCGGGGTTCCCTTTTTTTTGAAATAGCCACGATCTCCACTTTAGAGTTGCATTGCAAACACGCTCATGGCAGACCTTGATTCCACTGCATGGAAGTGGCGCGGAACCAATTTCTAGCAACGTTAGATCTACTCGAGGGGGCCCCTTGACTCATGGAAGTTACTTGCGGTAGGGCCCAGTTGGAAGTATTGAGAGCGCTGCATAAAAATGGGATATGTCTTATTAAAATCAAGTGGCAATAAATTGCAGCGTCCCGTCGAGAACCGTGCACTCGATGACCCCGTTGCCCTGTGCATGTGTTCTAGTGGCAGTAGTAGCCTTTGCAGACTAGATTAAACGTGACATGACCACTCGACGACTTTTTCCATGGACAGCATCATGTTCCTTCTTGTAGAAGTCTCATTGAGGGAGACGTCCGTGTTGTCTCACGTTGTACTATGAAGGGCACGACATGTGCAATGATCCTCGTTGGATCACACAGGATCAACGGTTGGTGAGCATGATCCGCGTGACAACTTTGACAACAAATCAGGACGTAGTAGACAGAGTGAGCACAGGTTTGGGCT
Source organism: Avena insularis (assembly GCA_023614405.1). Classification (NCBI taxonomy): domain Eukaryota; kingdom Viridiplantae; phylum Streptophyta; class Magnoliopsida; order Poales; family Poaceae; genus Avena; species Avena insularis. The sequence goes on from JAJUPC010000780.1 coordinate 75,740, forward strand.
TCTACGAAAGAGCGAGGGAGAGGGCAAAACTGAGTAGTATCAAAAAACCAAGGGCAAAACTGAGTAGTATAAAAATGGAAAGTGAGTGTCTTGTACAATGAAATACATCGTGGCATAATTCAAATTATGCCAAGATAGATCCACTAGAGTTCATTGGATGTGTGCACTTCTCATAAACCACATATGAATCCACCAAAGTTATTGGATGTGTGTTATTCTCACAAACCACATATAGATCCACCAGTGTCATTGCATGTGTGTTCTTTTCACAAACCACATATTGATCCACCAGTGTCATTGCATGTGTGTTCTTCTCACAAACCACATATGGATCCACCAGAGTTCATTGCATGTTCTTTTCACAAACCATATATAGATCCACAGGTGTCATTGCATGTGTGTTCTTTTCACAAACCACATGTGGATCCACCAGAGTCATTGCATGTGTGTTCTTTTCACAAACCACATAAGGATCCACCAGTGTCATTGGATGTGTGTTCTTTTCATGAACCACACCCAGTGTCATTGCATGTGTGTTATTTTCATGAACCACATATGGATCCACCAGTGTCATTGGATGTGTGTTCTTTTCACAAACCACATATTGATCCACCAGTGCCATTACATGTGTATTATTTTCACAAACCACAGCTAGAGTCATTGCATGTGTGTTCTTTTCACAAACCACATAAGGATCCACCAGTGTCATTGGATGTGTGTTCTTTTCATGAACCACACCCAGTGTCATTGCATGTGTTTTCTTCTCACAAACCACATATGGATCCACCCAGTGTCATTGCATGTGTGTTTTTCTCACAAACCACATATGGATCCACCAGAGTTCATTGCATGTCTGTTATTTTCATAAACCACATGGATCCACCAGTGTCATTGCATGTGTGTTCTTTTCCCAAACCACCTGTGGATCCACCAGAGTCATTGCATGTGTGTTCTTTTCACAAACCACATAAGGATCCACCAGTGTCATTGGATGTGTGTTCTTTTGATGAACCACATCCAGTGGCATTGCATGTGTGTTCTATCACAAACCTAATATGGATCCACCAGAGTTCATTGCATGTCTGTTCTTTTCAAAAACCACATATGGATCCACCAGTGTGATTGCATGTGTGTTCTTCTCACAAACCACTGCTAGAGTCATTGCATGTGTGTTCTTTTCATGAACCACAACTAGAGTCAGTGAATGTCTATTCTTTCACAAACCACACATGGATCCACGAGAGTAATTGGGTTGCATGTTCTTTTCATAATCCATAGTTAGAGTCATTGCATGTGTGTTATTTTCACAAACCACATATCACCAGTGTCATTGCATGTGTGTTCTTCTCATAAACCACATATGGATCCTAACCTTAGGAGATCCCTAACCTTAGCCCCACAATGGTGGCTGTTAGACCGAGTCTTCTAGAAGGAACGCCCTAACACAGTTGTTCTTGATGGCCCAAAATATATCGAGCTCGTTGGGGAAACCCAAGAGGAAGGTATGATGAGCACAGGAGCAAGTTTTCCCTCAGTTATGAAACCAAGGTTATCGAACCAGTAGGAGCAAGGAAACACCTCCAAGGTGTTGTTGCCAACTTGGAATCCTGCACAACACAACCACAGAACTTTGCCCCCAACTTACAGTGAGGTTGTCAATCTCATAGGTTTTGCTGAAAACAAAGGATTAAACGTATTGTGTGGAAGAAAGTAAAAGATTGCAGAAAATAAACAGAAAGCAGTACACAGTTGTAGATTGATGGTAAAAGAAAGGACCGGGGTCCGTAGTTCACTAGTGGTGGTTCTACTTAAGATAGATGACATGTTGGGTGAACAAATTACAGCGGGGCAATTGACAAACATCGAGAAAGCATACAAGCATATACTAATCATCTTGCCTCCTTTGAGATTTGATTGGGCATTACAACATTATACATAGACCGTAATCCAACTACATCTATGACTAATAATCCACCTTCAGGTTATCATCCGAACCCCCTCCAGTATTAAGTTCCAAGCAACAGATAATTGCATTACGCATTGCGTGTAAAGTAAACAATTCGATTGTTCTATGAACAAAGGATTGTTGTTTTCTCCCTAGTAGCAACAACACATCTAGTACCTTAGAGATTTCTATCACTTTCCCAGATTACTAGAGGCATGAACCCACTATCGAGCATAAATAATAACTCTTGGAGTTGCTAGCATCTACTTGGCCAAGATAGCTAATAACAACAGAAAGCATGCAAGATCACAAATAACAAAGACATGATAGAATCAATAATCAATCTGAAATAACATCTCAATGTCCATCGGATCCCTACAAACATAACATGTACGATTACAAATATATGATTTTAATCATGAACGGAGCTCACAAGATCTAAACATGGTAGCACAAAGGAGAAGAACCAACCATCTAGCTACTACATGGACCCGTAGTCCAAGGATGAACTACTCATGCATCACACCGGAGGCTTGCATGGTGATGAAGAAGGCCTCCAGGGTGAATTCTCCCCTCCGGCAAGGTGCCGGGAAGAGCTCCATATCCCTCCCGGTCTAGGGATGGAGATGACGGCGGCTACAGACTCTTTCGTGGAATTTTGATCGGGTCCTTAGGGTTTCTGTATCGGAGGCGATATATAGGCGAAAGGGGAGGCCGAGGGGGTGCCCTAGGTGGCCAGACTACCCCTGGCGCGGGCTAGGCCTGGCCGCATGGCCAGGTGGTGTGGGCGCCCCCTGGCCCCTCTCCGTCTCGTATTCTGGCTCTGTGTCCCCCTCGGTGAAAAACTGACTTTGGCTTTTGTCCCGTCCAATTCCAAGAATATTCATTTTCTGACTTTCCCGGAACCAAAAATAGCAGAAAATAGGCAATTGGCACTGTGCATCTTGTTAATAGGTTAGTCCAATAAAGTGTATAAAAAGTACTCCAAAGTGTGGAAAAAACATAAGAAAGTAGATAAAAACCAAGCATGGAACATCAAAAATTATGGATATGTTAGCAACGTATCAACATCCCCAAGCTTAACTCCTGCTCGTCCTCGAGTAGGTAAGTAATAAAAAGAAAGAATAATTTTTGAGGTGACATGCACCATCATAAACTTGATCAAAGTATTTGTAAAACATTGATAGCTGGGATCATAGTACTTCAACATAGCATGAAAGATAAAGTTCTAACAATAAAACATAGCAACTATGTTGCAACATGAAAAGGCACAAACAAACGATTCATGAATAACAATGCTTTGCAAGACGTTTGTTTGTTTCACATAAATAAAACATAGCATAGTATCATTCAGCTTGTCCCTCATAAAGTAGCAAACATAAATGCATAGGACACCTCAAAGTTCATAAGAGTGACTAGATACAAATAAGCAATATCAAAATTATGCATCAATCAACAAGTCTTGGGACAATTCACATAGAATTAAGAATGGCCACTATGCTCTCAAAATAGGTGCATAAAGATAGAAGGTGGAGACTCAACATAAAATTAACAGAAAGGCCCTTCATAGAAGGAAGTAGGGATTCAAGTTTCATAAAGAGCTTCCAAAAATTATGGTACTTATTAGCTTTCAGCTCTCATTGCCCCTATCATAAGAATCTTAAAGTGATTAAGGTTAAAGTGAATAAACTATGGAGTATATGCTTGACAAAGTATAAGTTGGACATCTCATGTCCCTTGAATACGAGGGCCGCTCCTCATGCTACTCAAGTTTAGTTACCGGTAAGTTCTTGTCATAGTAAGTACATGTGTATCATAGAGAACCGCCAACGGGGTACCCCTTGCCTGATGATACGGAAGAATCCCCATATCAAAATGACAAGGCAAGCTGACAACGAGCATCTCAGCAATCTTCTTATTTACCATGGGAAAATGGTGCTTTTTTCTCTCTTTCCTATTTTCTCATGTCTTTTTTTCTCTTTTTCTCAAAATATGACTCTTTTTTTATAAGAAGAATGCTTCATAGACAGCTCATTATGGTTACGCTGCAGGTTTCCACCATGACTGCATGGATTAGACCGGCGGCCCAGGCGTTTCTCTAACACACATACATAACTTCATGGACTTACAAGCTCTCCTTTCATTTCACACCGACGACATCCATAGACAAAAGAGCATAATATCAACTAGGTACAAAGTACAAGTGCAATGTTGAAAGCGTTCTCCATGACAGCATGGTTCTGCTAATCCCCAATATATAAGTGCAAGCATATACAACATAGACGACACAATTGTTCAAGTTTATTAAGGGCAAGAAAAGTAAAGTGTGCCATTGATGACCCACAAGGGGAGCCAAAGAATATTTATAAGTCTTAACTACTGAGTTGTTAATTCAGCTGCACCTGGAAACAATCTTGCTCACAGCAGTTTATTAGTAGCAACAGTTTTGTAGTAGGAATAGTAAAATATGAACTAGTAAAAGCATGAGCGGTAGTAAAAGCGGAAACAGTGGGATTCGAGTGCGGTAGGCATAGGGATGGATGGACGGGCATTGCATGGACAAGACAATTCACATAACAATCAGAACATAGGGCAATTGCAGATAAATAAGATAAAGCATCCAAGTACTAGACAATCCTAGGCATGTGTTCCATATATAGTCATACGTGCTCGCAATGAGAACTTGCACAACATCTTTTGTCCTGCCAGCCCGTTTGCAGCAGGGCCTCTAGGGAACTACTAGAAATTAAGGTGCTCCTTTTAATAGAGCACCGGAGCAAAGCATTAACACTCCGTGAACACATGTGATCCTCACATCAAAGCCATTCCCTTCCGGTTATCCCAATTTCTGTCACTTCGGGGCCATAGGTTCCGGACAACAACGTGTGTATACAACTTGCAGATAAGACCAAAAACAATACTATAATAATGGATCAATAACATGTTCAGATCTGAAAACATGGCACTCAGGCCCTAGTGATAAGCATTAAGCACAGCAAGTCGCAACAAAGTCATAAAGCACTAATAAAAGATACTAGGCACCATGTCCTAACAATCTGATATCATTACATGAACGATCTCATCCAATCCCTACCATCCCCATAGCCTACTGGCGGGGATTACTCACTCATAGATGGGGAAACATGGATGGTCGGTGGAGAAGCGATGGTGATGATGATGGCAATGATCTCCTCAATTCCCGTCAAGCAGTGCGAAAACGGAGTTTACAGTGCTGTTCGTGGAATGGTGGTGGCGATGGGCGGAACTCATACAGAGCGTCGACCCCAAGAGTTTTTAGGTTAGAAGGCTCCTTATAGGTGAAGAGAGAGGCCGGTGCTGGGGGCCCACCACCACTTGGCGTGACCTGGCTGGCCGCGCCACCGGTGGTGTGGCCACCCCTTCTCTCATCTCGTGATACTCCTCTGAGTCGTCACGTCCAAAACATATCTACTTTCCTGAACACTTTTGCTATTTCTCCTCTATACTTGTGTGATTTGGATGCAACTAATGCGAACTGATGTTGTTTTCAGCAGAATTGCCTTGGTGTCTACTTTTTGTGCAGAAAATAAACTATCGGAAAATCCGGAAAATATGCAAAAATCCTATTTCACACAAGACTCGGGGCGAATATGAGGCGGAGAGGGCCACAGGGTGGCCACACCAC